>JAXBDA010001438.1:0-54874 GCA_036023075.1 Gaultheria prostrata | reverse complement strand
CTCATATTTTGAGTCACAAAATCTCATATGGAATAATCTCATATTTGAGCCACAAAATCTCATATTTTGAGTCACAAAATCTCATATTTTGAGTCACAAAATCTCATATGTAGGGGTGTGTATTGTAGCATTCCTCTAAAATTACAGTATATTCATTTCCTTGTTCAAAATTTTTACACATTAAAAGGCATTATTGAAAATTCAAACGAATATAGACAAAAAAAAGAAGTGCAATGATAAAAACTGGAGTGTGAAAATCAATTAATTAAATCAACACGTGTTAGTTAAACCGTGAATCGAACAAACAATGGGTAATTTGTCTTTGTCCACATGGTGAATATTGAATTTGTCAATCGCTTTAAATTCGGTCAAGATTTCCAAAATATGTTTTTTATTCGGTCAAGATTTCCACAAAATATGTTTTTTACTATTTTGCTGTTAGATCAAAAGAATCTAGCTATAAGTGGCTGTTTTTGGCCCAAATGGCTGACTCAAGAGTAATATCTTAAGTGATGAATTGCGAATTATATGGTCTAATAGGAAAGACCTTTGATTGCGTTGCATGAGATATGAATATGATAAATCTAATATTTTTATATTTTTAATTGTAACAGGATTCAATTATCTCATTTGAAATCTTTAGAGTTATCATATGCCATCTTTAAATGGTTTCTGTATATCTCTCTATTACGATATTTATTAAATGAGATGATTTGTTACTATGTACACGAACAAATTAATAAAACAAGAATCACTACATGTACCCATTACAAGATTTTAATTGAACTTTGTAAATTTTAGTGACACCATTTGAATTTTGAGCCAATTAGGTCTACTTATAAACTAAGAGTTTGTAGCCTAGCGGTAATCTCCTGGTTCTTCCACAAGCGAGCCCAGGTTTCGAGCCTCGCCAAAAGCGTTTGGGGTTTAGCGCTATGGATAGCTTCTAGACCCCCTCTGGACTAACTCACTAATTCCCTCACTGGTGTATATCTTCGGAAAAAAAAAAGTCTACCTATAGGCTTGTGCAACAACACCATTCACAAATGATTGTCATGGAAATATAAATAAAAAACTTGAAAGGCCTCTTTGTTTGAGTCTTATATCATCAAATAGGTGCATATGTAATAAAACTTTTGCAGTTTAATCTTGTAATCGTATTACTCAACTCAAAATGCTTCCAAACACCCAAATAATCACACACATCAAATATCTCACTCGATGATTTAAAAAATTTGTTGAATTTGCATGTAAAACATGTTTTCTCGAAACTAATGCAAAAAAAAATTTAAACCACAAATTTACACAAATTTAGGCACACAAATATATTCGGTACTGTTTGATGTATTCGCAACACATCTGTTATTTAAATTTGTGTTTCAAAATTGTATTCGTAGCAATGCTGAAGGTTTGCTCATGGATAGGACCCTCATTAGATTTTTCATGTATCTGTCTGCAAACTACAACTCCCATTGGAGTGTCTAAACATGTCCCTCAAACACAAGAATTTGTGTGGACCCGAAATGGGTCCCATAAAAGTGGTGTACATTTAGTGTATGCAAAAGTGTTGTACACTTGTACCCATAGGATTTTCGTTCTGCTTTACATCCAATTCATTAACTGCTTTCATGCTTCACCAAGGAAATGCAACTTTTATGTGTCCAGTTCATTTATATGAGGCTGGCCAACTTGAGGATTACACCTCATGTGGGCCTCAATCCATACACCGAGATGGGCCACAGGTAAACCCATATATATGGCGCTAATTGCAAGTACTGCGCACAGGCCTCAGCCCTCCTCTTTTTATTCCTCTGTCCACTTATGATCTGTTAATTATTTTGTTATAAAAAAAAAAAAAAGGATGCCGGGTATACTTCCGCGTACCTCAATTGAGTTTTGGCTCTGAATTTTACAACGAAAACAAACCTCCGATAACTTCAAAAGATTTTTGATGGCACTGCTCTCGAACTTGCAAGGTTGCTGGAGTAAAACCCTGTTAGATAGAGTAGTTGTCCCACATTGCTTGGGTATAGAATGAGAAATCACTTAATAATATTTATGATCTCTCAATTCATTGCCAATTGGATATAAAATTTCCACATGATATCAGAGCTAGCGGGCCCACTCCATCCCAAATTTTATAACAAAAAATTAAATTGAACTCACATTCCATGATCACAGAAGGCTGCAAAAAGTGGCTACACGTAAGAAACCTAAATGCGGTTGCACGTGTAGTGGTGTTTGAGTAGTTGTCCCACATTGTTTGGATATGAAATGAGAGATCATTAATAACATTTGGGATCTCTCTATTCATTGTCAATTTGGTATTGAATTGGATATAAAATTTATACACTTCCTTCATGTCGTATTCTTAGTCGTCAAATTCTTGCGAAAAAATATTCTTATATTTAGGGGTTGTTTAATAACCAAAATTCAGCACTTAAAATTGAATGGATTAAGTAATAAGTGATTAAGTAGGTTTGATAATCAAACTTTACATTGCTTAAAAGATTAAGATTTTGTTCCAGGAAACTAAGTTATTGGCAACCAAGGGCTTGTAGTCTAGCAGTTATCTCATGGTTCTCTCACAAGAGAGACCAGGGTTCGAGCCTCGGCAGAGGTGTTTGGGGTTTAAGGCTATGGATAGCTTCTAGATCCTCTATGGACTAACTCACTAACTCCTCAGCTAACCCCCCACTGAAGTAATATTGAATGACAAAAAAAAAACTGAGTTATTGGCTTTACTGGCTTATTGTGCTTTACGAAACAGGTCAAGAATCTCTCAAAATACCAAATCTCAATCAATAAGCCAATTGCCAATAAGTCAGTGAATTAGAACAACTCCCCGCCTCTTAAAATGTAGGCTAAAAAATTGATAAAAATTAAAGTAGCTTTGAGGTACTTAATTCTAACTGAATTCATGAATGCTTACATTCAACCCTGTCCTCCTCCACCACTACCCTCCACACAACTGCCATTCTCATTGATGTCACCACCATCTCCATCTCTACGAGCATTGATACCATAGATACTGGTGTTATGCGAATCACATGCTGAGTGACATTGTCCATAATAAGAACTTTGGTTACGTTTCAGAAACATTGCAAATCAGAGTGTCAATTGCTATTTTTGCTATGCATTTGGTCATTTTCAGACTTTGATAATTCCAGTATCAAAGGTCCTTGTTTTGCAGATACACAAGTCACAAAAGGATCAAAGATACACGAGTCACAAAAGGATCAGAGCCCTAACTGTAAATTTGTTTCCTTTACAAAATCAGAGCATCCAACACATGAACCTTTCAAGTTTTTCTTACATGTCAAACAAAACTGATAATATAAAATCATTCGCAAGAACTATGGAATTCTAGCATTGTTGGCTACGAAATGAAACCATCTTGCATGAACCAGGGCAATACATATGTAAATTTTCTCATCTGCCCAATATTACGCGCGCCCAATGACAAAAGAACTGGCTCAAGTTTCTAACCAAGTTGATAAAACACAAACGATCACACCTAATTTTTGCTTTAGAAAATGGTAATTGATATTCACACCCCTTTTTTGTCTTACAGTGAAATTTTTACACATCAAACAAAAAAGGGAGTGTGGAAATCACTTCCCTAAAAAATTACCTCAGCATATAGTATGTGTCTTTGATTCACCACCAATCTCCATGATTTAAGGGCTTTATGGACAGCAAGAGTGGCTGTAATTCTGCACCAGCAGAAAGCAGAATGAATAATTCAATTTAAAACTCGAAGAAAGAAGCTAGATCCCCCACTGCTAAAATACACAACAGAATGGCAATCAAGATCTAAACTACTACAAAATCTCCTAAAATATTCACAAAACCATTAGCTCAAATACTCCACCAAGCTCACCCCAAAGAAATGGAGAAGGAACGATAGCTTCGGAGACATAAAATTGTAATGTTTATTGTTCAAGGAGAATTGGCAAAAACATGTGGCAGTCATGAAATCTGAAGATTAGTCCTCGAAACATATGCCATATTGGAATCTCAAAGAAGAAACATGTCCGAGATACTATAAAATCCAAGTGAAACTATTGGAGTAATATACCAAGAATCTCTTTTAAAAGAAGAAAACCAAACCAAGTAGAAATGCATCCTCACATCTAAATGCTAAGCAAGTGGTATTAAAACCATCAAATCATTAGACCAGTATTCACTTTCAAGAATTTCAAATAAAGAGGATTAGGAATTGCGAGAGGTACTATGACAGTTAAAGGGATCTTGTTCATACTACATGCAGTATATCAATCCAGTAAACAAAAAAGGGGGGGGGGGGGGGAGAGAAAAAACAGAAACAACAATATATCATTTACCTCTTTGCTCTTGAAGGTTTAAAATGCAGGTTTCCATATCTACTACGTGGATTCCAAATTATGCCATCAGCCTTGATAATTCTGCGCGAGAACAAAGTCAGTGTTAGATCAAAACATCAAAATCGAAGTAAACGACGTAAGAAAAGAACAATAACCGAGAGAAAAAGACAGATCGGATAAACCCTGTCAATGATGGTGGAGCGGGAGATCGATGGAGCAAAATTGACGAAGAGCTAGAGAGAGAGAGAGAAGTCATCAGAGAGGAAGGTATGTAACTGGGAGAGAGAAAGAGGGAGTCCGAGTACTGTGGTAGATACACTTCCTGAACAAATCAAACTCATCATACTACGACCACCAAAATCTGTTGCCAAAACCTAAACCATAACGTATGCATTGCACATCTATATCTTCAATTATACTAATCCAAGAAATGCATTTCTAAATTGGCGTTAAAGGATATAAAAGCATGAAAGAACAAACTCCCTGTTTACTGTGAAGCATAAGAAAGCTACTAAAATATTGCCTTTCATTTCAGATGAAGGAAAAAAACAGGTTTCCCGATATCCCTGCTCTGATGGAGGATGACTTATAAAAGATATGAGATGATGCCAAACCCAAAAAAAAAAGCTTTCATATCAGACATGCTATATTTATATATATATATATATAAAAAAGCTTTCACTACAATTTTGACTATCCAATCGAGGCCTTCATTATTTAAGTATTGACACAAATACTATTCATGCCAAAAATCATGTTGACCGGGCTGATAGCAATCTTAAAATTTTACATTTTCTTGTAATCGAAAAGGTTGTACCAAAAAGCTATATCCTTCTATATCTGCCCTCTTAAATGACCATTGTATCCCTCATTTATTCCCACTAGAAGCAACTCACTGCAAGAGCTCCATACCTCCATGACCCAACTAAGGGCACGGTGTTGTTCCACCGTGGTTTAGCTGTGCGGCTTTTGGATTTACATCGGATCGAGGGGAAAAAACATGTACCCACAACGAGAATGAGCAAGTGTGTATATGGCTGTACACAACAATAACGCCTGATGGAAGTTTTTCATTTAAAAAAGAAGCCATTTTCAAGTTTAAGATCTTGTCAATAAGATAAATCTTGTTAATTATTATAAAAATTTATCTCTTATTAGTACATGATCTGAGATGTTTGTGTGACTTTATTTTTGTGAAAATAGATTTGGCCACATTCAATCCAACCCCTTTTATTGGAGAATAATGCCAATTGCAAGGAAGTTGAGTAATTGCTCGATTGTGATTCATTACATGATTATTAATACGATCAAATCCAATTGACAATGAATGGAGAGACTGCCCATGCTTATATAGTAGATTTAAAGGTTGTAAAACCAACGTGGAACAAGCTTTAACAAAGACCATTGATCATCTACCCAATTGGAAATTGATTATGTACATTGCATCGAATTATTCACCAATCAAAGTCAACAAACTGATGCTATCATATAAGTACCTCGATTCAAGTCCTTAATCCCACCCCTTGTAGTATAAATTGAACCGTTTAGAAAATAAGGTCTTCATCAGATAATTTAAGCAAGTAACGGAACATCTATGTCTTAACTAATAAGAAGCACCAAGATTGAAGCACAAGTAACTAATATTGGGAACGAAGGGAAGAAAGCTCATAACTAAGGCAATGAGGATCATAACACTCCATATTTAAGGACGTAGCAGATTACCGTTGAATAAAATCTAAGATTTATGCACACAAGTTTTCCTTTAGTAGAAAATAACCCATAACTCAACTAAAATTGAACGTCACACCATGCATCATTAGCCAATATTCTGAATATGACAAGAAGAATATTCATCAAAATGGCAAAGCTACAACAAAACATGTGACAAGGAAAGGTTGATAGCATACCAATAGACAAATATATTTTGAAAGGAGGTTTGAATGGTTGAACCTCATAGAGGCAGTAAAGGCAATAGAGACCACCCAATCTATGCGATAGAGAAGCAGTAAAGATCATGTAACCTGGAAATGACTACATCATAGTTAGTTTACACTAATGGATACGAAAGAAGAAGAAGAAGGCATTCAAAGAGATGTAAAATATTAAGAAAGCCAAGTTGAAGTATGTACCAACATACCAATTGAATGAGCATAATGTGATTGCATAAAGAAAGCCAAGTTCGTAGAAGGACTCGCCTCAAATATGAAGGAGAACTTCTTTGAAAGCCATATTCTCTTCATTTCAGCCAAACTTGTCATTTTGTTCTACAAGATACCAAACTCTAATAGAATTAAACTTTTGCATCCGAAAATACAAACCCTCGGGTGGAAATCACCTCTAGAAATTGGCTTACGGGGGGGGGGGGGGGCACCCCAAAGCTTACACAGACATGGCCAAGTAGAAAAACTGGTACCATGCCGGTACGGTATCTAGAACCTTGCTCTATCAACAATCCAACTCCTACCCAAAGCTAGCCCTATCACCCACTAATAGTGTCGAAAACCCTAGAGTCTATACATTACACCAATGCATTTTAATTCATATATGTTGGCCCTAAGTGCGAACTCATGGCGTGTATTAGCCCTTGGGAAGAACTCATACTTGAAAGCCCCACCCCCTCCTCATAGTTTGGAATCGGTGTGGGAGACTGAAGATCATAATAACTACGCGTAACAAGTACTTGAGGAAAAAAATGACTGGGAAACTATATGAAGTGATACCTCAACAAACTCGTTTATGAGTTCATCAATGTCCAATTTGAATGGTTTGAGATCCATCGCATAAGAAATTGTGCTACCTAGCTTCACGCAGGAGAAAGAGATGCAAAAGTTAGGTTAGCCTGAAAATAGACCATAAATGATGCCAAGAATGTATTGCAACAAATATTATATGTAGAGAGCAAAACATCTAGAAAAACAAATATCAAAATACGCAGCAAGGCTCTCATCTATGTCACACGAAAGTCTTCTAAATGTATGCACCTGTGTCGAATACTTGATGTGTGGGTAAGGCTACGGTATGTGTCAAACACCTAAATCCAACTTAGAGACTTGGATCCTTTAAGGTTAATGACACTTGAAGAAAAACAAGCTTGGATTAGCTAAAAATAAAACTGTTTCTAAGCTTCTGCATATACTGAGGATAAAATTTCATTTTTTTTTTAACCCTATAACCTATTCCATTCATGTAAATTTATGAACTATTAATATCCTATCAAAGAACATCGCATCATATACAACTGACTGTTCAGGATGGTCTCCATACCCATACCCACGAAAATTAAACAAGAAACCCCTTTTGGTAGGCTGGAGAATGAGAAAAATCATACCTTCCCAGGAGCAGCCGATTTGATTCCCACCCGCTGGTATCACACTCGCTCACCCAATTTGCACAAACTTTGGGCTGTAGAGTTCGTGCGTCCGAGGTTGTGCAGCAGAGCTGAGGGAAAGGGGAGTTTGAGCAACCCAAACAATGAGTTGGTAAATTAGGCAGTGTACAGTGCATATATCTATTATAACTTCCCACTTTTTCTATCAACACTCTCTATTATCCTCCCTATTTTTAATAAAATATAATATATGGGGAAAAGTAGGAGAGAGACAAGAGAGAGAAAAAAAAAAGAAAAAGAAAGTAGCTGGCAAAGAGGGGAAATGAGAGAGAGAAAGAATAAAAAAATGGGTAGGGAGTGAATAGTGCCTCCCTAAATGGGGTTTTTTTTAGGGAGGTACTATTCATTTTTGTATTTTAGGGAGGGGTTTAGGGAGCCTCTTGAAGCCTTACTTTGGGATTTGGTTCCCTAAAATAGGGATGAGAGCCAATTTAGGGAGTTTGCTGGGTTACTCTAAAGGCCGTGAATGATTCAGGCTATAATGGGGGAAGAATTGCGAGGTAACGCAAGACGACGTCGTTTTTCGGACATGGCGCAGGTTCAACCTGTGTCATGTACCAAGAATGGTGAGGTAATGCAAGACGACGTCGTTTTGCGTACATGACACAGGTTCAACCTATGTCATGTACCAAAAACGGCGTCGGAACCCTTTGCAGCTTCCCAATAGGCGATTGAAATGTAATTTTGTCACTCATTTATTCTAGGATTATTTATCTGATCTAAATTGTTCAAGTTTAAGATCTTGTCAACAAGATAAATTTTGTTAATTCTTATACAAATTTAGCTCCTATTAGTACATGATCGGAGATGATTTGTGTGAATTTTTTTGCGAAAATAGATTTGGCCACATTCAATCAAATCCCTTTTATTGGAAAATAATATCAATTCCAAAGAGGTCGGGTAATTGTTCGATTGTGATTCATTGCATGATTATTAATACGATCGAAAGAGTTCATGTTGTAGATCTTTTCAAGAACATAAACTTTGTTAAGAATCATGTCAATCGAGCATTGAATCGTAAGTAATCGAAGATGATTTAAGTGAAATTATTTTTCTGAAAATAGATTTGCCTACACTGAATTAAACCCATTTTTAGCAGGGTCTGCGTTAGATTCCTCATAAACCAACAAGTCGACTTCTTCGCACGAAAACCTGGGACCCCGATTGAATCAAGGTACTATTCCCTCCCTCCGTTATTAGCTGCAATACAATTCTTCTAAAATTGCTATCTTTATTCACTTCTATCCGATGATTATTTTGACGTAATTAGCTGGTATGCAAGATGTTTGCTTAGATTCCGGGTGAAATTGTTGTAGACGTTAGTTCCGTGGTTCCAAACAATCATGTGGTAGCCAGGTGTTCGACAAAATGTCTTAGAGAATCTTTATTTAACTATTGTGTCTTATGCCCCCTTCTAATTTGAACGTTGGACATTGATTCAATTTCACCAGCCTCAACTTTGTTCACGGTGGGTTGGGAATTTGGGTTATGTGGATTTTCAGATGTTGGGATTTGGACCAACATCTTGCAATGAAGGAATACGTCTTTCTTCATTCTAGACAATGGAAGGTTGTCCTTGTGCAAGAGCTATTGCACGGTATTATAGAGTTAAATCTTACTCTAATATGAGGACACGACATGAACATTTACTCCTATTGTATATCAATGCAGTAGTCGAGCGTGTGTCGAACAGGTATCCCACAGCCTCACCAAGTGTAGAGTGTCCCAAGCAAGTAGTTACATGCATTCGGAAGAGTCCATGTAACATAGGCTGCAATAAATAGGGCCATAATATATGTTGGCGTATCCTTTTGTTTTGTGTGTTGTACGAAGGTATCCTTCAACTTGTTCAATACTTCAATTCAGGATTGTTATTTATATATCTATCTTCTTTTGTCTCGAACTCTGTTTACAGTTTATGCATATTCAGTCATTGTCGTTTGATGCAGGAGCAGATAGAAATTGTTTGGGAACAATGCTAAGTATCAAAGGAAATGTTTGATCAGGCTGTTTAACTTGTTCGCCCTGGTGGAGTTGCATTATAGTCCATGTCAATACTCATTGTTCAAGTATTTTAAGCTAACATTATTCTCGAAACATTTTGGTTAAGGGACAAAATATGTTATCCGGCTTATTATATGGGTTAATCATGCAAAAGATCTTAGTTTAAGAGTCATTTTATCTTATTTAGACATGCTTGTCTGTCAGGTTCTTATTTGCTACTATTCTTGATTGGATCAAACTGAAGAACCAGAAGTTTTGTGAGGTGCACAAATATGCTTTTTAAATTTTTTCATTTGAAAAGACACTAAACATAGGTGTTTGGGGTTCTAAGCCATTCGGTTTTTGGCTCGAAGACAATTTAGCATGAACATGTTTGACACTGAACCATTTAGATCTGTTTTATATGATCTGGTGATTGAAATGGTATGTTTTTGGGGTATTGAAACCTCGAGTTTTCTATTGCTCAAGCAGACCTGGATCCTACGATGTTACAAGCTCAAAGTTCTGGGCCTTTTGGCGAATACTGGATTTTATCTATCACACCTGGTATATCTTGCAGCAATGACAACTTTTTATGCACTTTGATGGTGGAGTCCTGATACATCATGTATTGAGACCGATTAGTTATTGTCCACCGATTATAGATTTGAGAAATCTAGCTTAGTTTCTAAAATGGTTGGAAATTTATTAGGTAGTACGTCAAAGGAACCGTTAGGAAATTCCGCACCATAGATGTATGGCAACTGTAACAGAGAAAATAGCGCAAATGAGAATTTGGCTTTTCCTTTTGTTAAGATTATTTTCATTCAATAGGGGGCATATATGAGATTGGAGTAACTTAGTACAACTCACTTTGGCTAGATGCAGAATCAGCAAACTTAGATCTAACCATGGTAACACAGCATGCATGGTGTACTATTCTTTCAATACCAGTTCCTACTTCTTTTACCTAAACTGATTCGTTGTTCGTCCTTTCTGTTACTGTAATCTTAAGTTTTTGCTACCTCTCCAAAGATTCAGATTATTTGGAATGCTGTTTTATCCGACCTTTAGTCTTTCACATTTGATTTCGTGTTCTGGGGATTTTGGAAAGAGAAAATGATTGGACATAAAATCTATTTCGGTACCCAATCTACATATGTTTTCTGTTTGTTTTTGTTGATTTTGTACTGTTTTTGGAGAGGCGGAGGAGCATTTGGGACATCTGCTTTCGTTAATAGGGCAAACTACTAGCCGTTTTCAAAACGGTGATTTCAGCTTCTCTAGAGAGCGCTCAAAGAATGAGGTGATGACCTGGATTTGGCTATAAGAAGTTTGAATAAGCTCGATTGGGATCCAATGAGAATCTGAGCTCAGATGCAAGCAACTCTCACACTGCAGAGGAAGAAAAAATGCAATTGCAAGCTCCAGGAACAAGTCAACAATTTGTTCAATTGTTAATCAGACCATCTCTTTATGGCTTATGCTCATGTTTTTTTGGGCTTCTTCGTACGAGGGTCTGAATGCTATAAACTTACACCTTAACATGGTTTTCTGGGCTTTTGCTTTTTTGTGAATCTATCACTCTGACAATTGTGGGGGAATGCCCTTCAATATAGAAAGAGTCCAATCATAGCAATAAGGAGAAAACTTGCTATGTACCTGACAGAATGTGTTTACTGTTAAGTGAAGTATCTCCTTTTACCACTAGTTTTAGTTTTGCATGTGATCTTGCATGTCTACCTTGTAGCCACTTTTGGTATGCCTTTTTCTGCTTCAGGACAGGAAGAGCAGACTCTCAGATTCATGTTGCCGGTGGGGTGAATGCCGACAGAGAGGTTGCATCCGTTGGTGATCCATTGGCTCCGCAGAACCTCCCCATGGGTGGAGCTCTTTGTTAGAGAAATGACGAATGCTTCCAATATGGATGATGCTAAGGCTCGTGCGTCCAGAGCTCTTGAGGTTTTGGAGAAGTCTATTTGTGCAGATGGCAAATTCTATTCGCATCGCATAATTTGCTTCATACAATCCACTTGTACCATTATGACGTGGCAAGTTCACTTATTTGCTAGTAAATACAACTGAACAAACTTCCTAAGGAGTATGACCCTTGCTCTCTTTTAATTATTCGTCAAAACTCTTCCACAAATTAAACACAATTTTTTTTTGAGACTTGAAACACCACGACCTCCGCCGCCGCCACCATGACCTCCATGATCTCCACGACCTCCACAGCCACACGATCTCCACCACCTCCACGATCTCCATGACTTCCACCGGCCACCGCCACACGATCTCCACCACCTCCAACCACCATCACGACCTCTACTACCACCATGACCCACCACCACGATCTACCCCACCAAAGAGACCAAGAAAACTCGAAAGATAAGTTTTTTTTGCTTGCTGCACAATTTCAGAACACACAGTCCTGAAAATATTAGAGGATCCGAAAATCATAGTAATAAAATTTGGATTTTAATACCTGAAATCTCCAATATTTTCGGATTTTAATATCCGAATGCATATTCGGGGTAGTAGTGAAGATTTGTTTTTATAGGCATTGTGATTGGCGGATTGGAGATAGTCCCAGTCTCATAGAGTCATAGTCAACAGAAGATTTAAAGTTTGCGGCCAAGGACATAAGTTTGAGGCCATGGACATAAGTACGCAGCTACAGATAAAAGTATGCGGCCAAGAGACCAAGTTTGTGGCTACCGCGAACAAGTTTGCGCCTTTTTGGATTGAAGTTGCGGCCAACTGGATAAAGTTGTGGCACAAGAAATATGTAGATACTACTAGATATGTATCCTCTGTAAAGATTTTAAATTTTTTATTTTATAGATCTAATTGAGATCTATCATATAAGATTCATATTTCCCATAAAATTTATTATAGATTAAATGCTATTAACAATTTATAAAATGCATTAGAGACCGAACTGGACTATTAAAATGGAACGAATGCAGTATATACAAATGTTTGTATTTGTCGTTTTATTTCTATCAAGAATGTACATGTGCTTTTTTTTTCTTTTTCTTTTTTTTGAGAGATTTACGGGCCGGTATCGAAAATTGGATCCATTCCCTCTGGGTCCAGCCTAAGTTCTAAAACTTCCCGCCAAGGTATATATGCGAGTTTCTTCCAAAATTACCCCAGGCAGTCAAGTTCTCTGACCTAGCCTTCGAAATCCGACGGTGCCTCCCAAATCCTCTCCACCTCCACCACACGTCACCACTGCCTTCCTCCCCCTCCGGTTGGATCCACGTCGTTTCGTCCTCTCTAACAATACTCTCTCTCCCGTAAATCCCTGTCGAGAAAACAAGCAAAAAAGGTGTTCGAAAACAGATCCAAGGCTCTGATCGTTCTGATCCACCTCGGAGTCATGCATTCACTTGTACTTGTTCTCAGTAAGCACTCGTTTGATCACCTACTGTTTTTTTATTCTCTGCGAATTTTGGGTGCGAATTTCTGAAACTCCTTCAATTTTGGAATTACTGACGGTTTGTTATCGTCAAGGAGGTTGATGCTAGCTCTTGATCAAGGGATCGCCGTGTTGATTTGTGAGGTTCTAGAATTAAAGTTTGTGAATCTTTATTGTCTTTGTTTAGGATAGATAACCCTCTTTGATTTTTTTTCCTGATGTATGCTTATTTCCTATCAATAAAATCTCCTAAAGTTGGGAAAAAAAATACAAATTCACAGTGAAATTTTGCAAGCTATGTTTTTGTCCTCCTTTATACAAATTCACATAGAAATTTATACAAATCCGTAAGGATTTATCCTATTTTTATACAAATTCACAGTGAAAATTCATCGTCCGGAAAAAGTCACCGGCCGTGAGAGTTCGCTGGCCGGGGAGAGAGAGAGAGAGAGAGTGTGTTGAGTCTTACTTTTTTCAAAGGGTACAATTGGAATCATAACACAAGACTATCCTTGCACGTAAATAAAAACGCGTGTTAACCTTTGGGGGAAATAAAAGGTACTTTTCTGTTTCTTTTTTTTTTATAAATATGATCACAAACTAATAAAAAACCAACAGGGCCTATCCAAAGACAAAATATCTTCTAAACCGGGCAGAATACAACCCGGCGGAGATAAAAAAAAATCTACTAAAAGCAATTTGAAGCTAACATGTGTGGCCCTACTCTTCTCACGACCGCACTAGACAAGGGGGCAATAACTGCTGCTTGCCCAAGCCATAATGTCCTCCACAAAGGTCACGATCTCACGACGACATAGGAAGTCTTCTCCATTTAAGCTCCCAATATAATTGCAACAATCTGATTAAAAAATAGCTTCAGAAATCTCCATATCCACAGCCATATATGCCACATGCTATACAAAGAGCCCAAGCTTCAGTAACTGCAGCCCTATAGCATTCGTCATTCCTAATGTATTACTACATGGGAAGGCGATCCCGGAATACAGTTTGGGACATCCAAGAGCTCTATCGCATGAGCTAGCCACCACTTACGCAGCCCTACATCGTGAATGGGTCAATTTTTGTATGTATCGTTTGAAGTCTGAATGAAATCAATGAAGCTGCTTAGATGATACGAAATCAGGTTGTTCGATCCTTTGGTAATCAGTTTGTGCCTTTTGATTTAGATATTATTTCGAACTAAAAGTCATATATATATATTTTATTAATTTAGAGTTATCTACTCTAATGGTTTTCTTAGTTTTGTATTCTTGTGCCCATGTAAAAATGTATTTATATATCTACCAAAGGCTGGGCGCACGCGTTAGTGCGTGTGCAAGTTGAGTTTTGTTAAAATAGGCACAGATAATTCTCAGCTTATTGCGTGTGCAATTTGTCTCGAGAATAAGAATTCAACAAATAACTGGGGAGGAATTTCGCGAAGAATTAAAAAATATTAAAGGAAAATGCAAGACTATAAGATAACATCAAATATTTACCCCACCGAATTATTAGTTGGCTGGGACTTTCTCACTCTCACTCTCCTCTCCTCTCTTGTGTCTTTGTTCCACAATTAAAATTTACTAATCCAACACAAATCACAAAAAGGGAACTTTTATATATAATTCTCAAACAAATACAATTCTCGTCTTTTTACCATATTTTCCCTTCCTGTTAGCACTCGAATTACATGGCACTTATAGGAGTTGAATTCCAAAATTCTAACGGAAGGTTGGTCAAGGAGGTATGCTACTAACACAACACTTTGCATAATAATATGTATTCCGTACAATTATAGTAGGCAATGTAAAAACATGTTGTGTAGGAGTATATTATTGTGCAAAATGTTGTGTTGATAGACTCGCTCTTTGGTAAACTTTGTTTTTGATCAGGGACGGAGCATGGATTTAGGTTCGAGGGTGGCGCTATTTAACGGGAGTCTACTGGTATTCTTATATATTTTTAGTAGAGTACAAATTTTTAGTAAAAAAATATGAAGAGAAATGTTAATTATAATGTCAGGCTTTTTCCTAGCTTTATTTGTTAAAACAAAAACAAATGCTTAATTGATTCAATTCTCCATTGGTTTTCAAATAAAAGTCTTTGAGATAATTTTTTTAATGATTCGAACTATTCATCTTTTAAAATGCTATTTTTAGCATCGTTTTTGTGAAAACCAAGTTGTTTAAATACATATATGTGCATAATCTATTGCTGTACTATAAAATAAAACTTTTTTTCGAAATCGGGAGTGGCACGTACCACCTCCCACATAGCTCCGTCCCTGTTTTTCATATCGGGTAGGTCCACCCTACCAAAAATTAAAGAAAGAGATCACATGAATGGGCATGTCGACATATTGGAGAAGAAGTCCATGGAATAGATGTACGGACCATTTAAAACCGGTATTTTTCACTTGGATGTCTTCATAATGTCCTCATCACTTGTTTCTGCACCAGCAATCATCTGCCATTTTGATTGAATTCCAACTCTGCCCCCAAGTTTCAGAAACTAGATCCATCTTTTTTCCTTTGAGCACAAAGGATTACTATAATTGCCAACCAATAACAAAAATCTCGCTCCCTACTATTTTTTTTGAATAACCTCATCAAATCTGGGGGATCTTGAAATTACAAATCGGACAAATCTCTAGTGACTTCAAAATTTGGAACGTTTGGCCTTTTTGTGATTCGACCTCGTGACCTTTTGACAGCAAGCCCTTTATTTGTTGTCTCGTCCCGTGTCCACTCAATCAAAATAAAATATTAATCTCCCTCTCTACTTTCGACTTTTTTTTTTTACTTTTTTGAGTTGCATATAGTCTGCTTCACAAAAATTAATCTCCACACACTTAAGAATATAGTTCCACATTGTTTGCTAATATAATGAAAGATCATTTAATATAATGTTGAGACTTCTCCATTCATTGCTAATTGATTTTGTGTTGAATATAATGTTTTAACACAATCGTGCTACTTCCATTCAATCTTTCTTTTTTAACTTTATTTTTTATGCCTGCTATTCAAGTTAATTGTGCATAAAAAAATGTGAGAAATTCTAACTCTAGGTGAGAAAAATTAAGGGGGTGTTCCACTAAGGGTGTTTTTAAAATAAACTGGTTTTTTCACGATTTTTTATGTGATGTATTATGAGAGAATGACATGCCTTAGTTTTTTAAAGAAACCGTCGGTCGTTCTTTGTAGGCGTTGGCAACTGTACGGGATGATTCTTCAAATTTTATTCTTTTCAACTTTTAAAAGTGGAGGCAAGGCTACTTTAGGAATTACACGTTTATGCTATTGCGGCTCTAAATACAACCAACTTAATAATGTCAAACCTTTTGTCACACCAAGAACACCAAACCAGCAAGGCAAAAAAGAGAGGAAGAAATGCCAATAGTTGAAGATGCAGCTCTAGTACTGATGAATGTAATCCTGAGAAAGAGCATAAGCATGTTTTGTGAAGTTGCTTATTTGTTGCTGGGCATAGTTTCGATATCAAACTCGATGATCCGATTTTCGAGCTTGTACGTTCGCCGTCCTAACGTGGTTTATTCCGGCCAGTATTCCTCCATGTCGTCGGTGTTTGGTCGCCGTGACCGATAGTTCTGTACAATATCTATGTTGAGATCAAGATTTGTGTGGGTAAGTTTTGCTTTATAAATTTTGTTTTGTTTGGTATCAGTGAACAACAGTTGAGTTTGCACTATTATGTTTCGGCAACTTGTATTATTGTTTCATCTTTAGACCTCAATTATTGCTAAATTTCCGATTTGCCCAGATTCTCTCACTCTGTATAAGGGGTGGTAAACAAGCCGAGCATTGGATTGTAATTTGAGAAAGCCGATCTCAAACAAGCTTTTAACCGAAATGCCTAAAATGAGCAACATGGGCTTGAACTCATGTAGACTACGCTTGTCAGTTCCTCCAATTTTTTAGTTTTGTATGTTGAAATTTGAAAATAGGAAATGCCTAAATTTTGCATGTGTGTGAGATTTTACACTGTTACCATGAAAAACAATCAAGTAGTAGCTGTCATTTGAAAATGAGTCTAGCAACAAATCTGAGAGAAAATTTTGCACTACGGAGGGGTAGGGACACGTGGTGCCCGGCAGCTCATCCGAGCCGTCCAAACATGTTTTGGACCAGTCTAAAACATGTTTGGACGGCTCGGATGGGTGCCGGACATCATGTGTCCCTACCCTTTCCATATGCAAATTCTTCTCCTAGTTTGCAACAGGAAAGCCAACCATTTTTGGGTTCAAAGAAAGTTCATTTATGCAGGACCAGATGCTTCTAAAACCAGACACTCTGTTTGTGAGTACTTTAAGATGGTAATAGGCAAGCGTTTGTTATGGAACAACTACTGCAACTCGAAACGGAGAAACCGAAGGGGAGGGGAGACAACGAGGTGTTGACTTCCTTATAATGGAAATGAGAATATCAATACAACTTAATGAAACATCAACATTTCTTGCAATTACAAATCCAAATCCGTCGAATGACATATATGCAAGAAAGTTCGATGCTTTAACTTCATGGGTAGCTTCAAATCTTTGAGATTGTGTAGTCCATAACATCTACGAGGAAATCTGCAAGCGAAGGAAACATATAGAAATCGTGAAAACCCAAGTTTGAAGATTATGCCAAAACAGATGCAACTGTTGGGAATGGCACGAGCCATAGTTGTTTTGCGAGGTGTAATAACCAACCTGCATCCTCTTTGGTGAAGCAGAGTGGAGGTGTGATACGGAAAACATTTCCGAAAAACCCTCCTTTGCCAATTAACACTCCCATTTCTGTAATAGGATGGAGGTAACATTATTAGGTACGAAAAGTTGAATAAGAGTAACAAAAAAGGATAGAGAAAATGTTTGCCTTTCATCTGGTCCATCACGTGCAGAGTTTCGACTTTTGCAGGAGTTTTCAGCTGGCGATCGGTGACAAGTTCAACTCCAAGCATCAATCCTCTCCCCCTTACATCTCCAATAACTAGAGATACCAAATACAATAGCAAAACATAAAATGCATTGAGTAGGAAATATTGGACTTCATCTAGATTCACAGTTCATTTGAAATTCACGATTTTAGAGACGTGCACAAAATGATGATGTTGAATACTGTAGGGAAAGAAACCTTACTTTCATGCTTATCCTTGAGAGAATTGAGGCGCTCCTTCAGGTAGGATCCAACAACGTGAGCATTTTCTTGAAGGTTTTCTTTCTCGATTACTTTGAGAACAGCATGTCCGGCAGCAGTACACACAGGGTTCCCTCCAAACGTGTTGAAATAATTGCGACGAGTCAAGACCTCTGCGATCGCAGGAGTGGTTACAACAGCACCGAGAGGAATGCCATTGCCAATGCCCTATATGTATCACAGCAGCAAACTAGTCAAGACAAAAGAAAAAACCTCCAAAATTTGATGTCCGATGAAGCGGGATTTCACAATATTGGAGATCATTTATCGAAGTCCAAGTATTCAATCACCTTAGGTCTGGCTAAACATAGCCAACAGGTGAATTGAGGAAGTAATAGGAAAAAACTGGAGAGATGACACTCGAACCAGAGGTGAGGTCCTTTTTTCTAGTGCAAGCGCTCTCTTTTTTGCTAAAAAGGCAAGGAAATAGGGAGTGTATGCATCTTCTCTACTGAATAGATTACTCTCAAAACCTTGTACAGAGAAAAATTAAAGCTGTCTTTCCGAAATTCGACTTTGGTAGCAAAAGATGTCCAGATGTCAGGGAAAGAGTCTGAAACCACATCGTTAGCAAAAGAACGCATGTAAGGTCTTTCTATTTTCCATGCAATGGAAACCAGTCCGTCAGTTACCCATTCCAAAAACACAGTCCTGTCCCAATCAATAGGAGTCGGCATGACTTAGGGTGGAGTCGGTGGACAATGGGCAGGTGATAGAATTATTGCTCTTGGGCTTAAATTAACGCTGTCTTCTGGTTGGGCACAGAATTTAGGGTCTTACATCTGTCAAAACCGAAGGTTGGAAAACCAAATTGATTCTTAGAGCAGATTGCAAAGAATTAATTCTTAGAGCAGATTGCAAAGGATCAACACCACGGTACATCATTCTTATGGGTACGGGGACATATTTTATTGAATATCTGGTTAAAAAATTTAAAAAGGAAACAACAGAAAAGTTTACCTTTGCCATTGTCACTATGTCAGGCACAACGCCATGGGACTCGAACCCCCAGAAATGGCTGCCTGTGCGAGCAAAGCCACACTGAACCTCATCAGCAATGCAAAGGCCTCCTGCTTTCTTAATACTGCTGTAGGCAGCAGGTAAATAATCCGGGGCTAATTCGATAATCCCACCCACTCCCTGCCATGTTAGGAGCAACTTATATTAAACAGAGCAACTAAAAGGTTGTATTGATCGGATAGCTACAAGAAACAACAAACACAATTCATCTAAATGATGCTTACCTGAATGGCTTCAGACATGAACCCAGCAACGTGCCCTGAAGTTCCGTAAGTAATGAGTTCTTCAACATCGTTTGCATACATTTTCCCATCTGAACCAAATACGCCTCTATACGGGTCTGGGTTAAGGGCATGGTGAACTCCACTCTGTTTTCCAAACCAAAAGGAATGAAAGCAATTGAGAAAGTTGTTTAACTTGCAAAATTTGGTGAAATCCTAGATGCTTATTCATGATTACTAGGTTCCATGGAAATGAGGTACAGAAAGAATGCATGCCGAATGTGGTAAAATAGCAATTTTCATGACAGTAATGTTCATCAGTCATCAGTATGGACCTCAGCGTGCTAACTGCAAATACTAACATAAAGACTTGGAACATAAAGATAAAGAAGTACTCTCCCCGTACCAAAATAATAGTCCACTACGAAAAGACTTGCAATTTTCAGATCAAAATATAAAATGCTTTTGAGAGAATTTTTTGACACCAAATTAAAGAGCAATTAAAGAACTAATTGAGCTCTCTAATTTGGCGTCAAAATTTTTAAAATTTATGCTCATAAGCATTTTATTTTTTGATCCGAAAATTGCCCATATTTTCGTAGTGGATTTGGAACGGAGGGGGAGTACTTATTAACACAATCATGCAATCAATAGAGGAGTAATTTACATCAACTATTAGCTCCTCTTCAATTAAATTTCTGTCCTTAAGGGCCAATTTGTTTGACCGAATAGGAGCATTGGATTGAGCTACATATCTAAGGCGACCATAGGTTTGTTGCTTGGCTAAAATATTAACGACCCAGGGTAAACATGCCTTGGATATATATTCCTGGAAAGTGCATCATGAGAGGTGTGGTACCATCGATCAGATTGTGATGACATCGTGTATCCTACTCCTATAAAATTATTCATCCCTTCCCCATTAGTTCCGCAAACAAACGGGTCCTAAAAGGTATCAAGTTTATATAAACCCTCCATGTTGGCCCAGGAATGGCAAGGATCTCGTTGCCTTCATTCATGTATTATCTTCCACAAACTGAAAAGCTGACTTTATGAAAATAGTACCCCATCTCTATGAAACACGGATACAAATACGGGATATGGATACGACATGAGAGGATACGGTGTTATGGCAAAACCTAAAAAAATAGGATATGGTTACGTCAGGGATACGGCTGTGTAAATTATACTCTCTTATAATTATTAGTCTCCTAATGGGCATAAAAATGAAGTTAACGGATATACTAAAAGAGCAGTTGAATAGTTTATAGATACAAGTATATAGTATTACAACTTCTAGATATTAAAAAAAGTGCCCATCCATGTATTTTGTATACGAGGGATATCTGTATTTGTTCTCTCTGACTCTCCGTACGTGTCGGTGTACATCATATATATCAGTGTAAATCAAACTGCAAGAGAGAGAGAGACAGAAACAACGCGCATGAGACATACATGTGAATCAAACTTATCAAAAAAAAGAAAAAGAAAAAAAAGAAGAAAAGTGAGGGTACTTGTGAATCGACGAACCTCGAAATGAAGATATGGGAATCGCGATCTAGGGTTTCATAGCAATTGGATTTAGGACTCATTCAGGGTACACAATCAGTCGATGAGTCTATATCTAGGGTTTATATTGTGTATCTACACTGTTATTACGTTTTCCCCTTATTGTTTTTACTTGATCTCCTTTAAAAAAAAAAATCATTTTAACCCCCGCAGTATCCTGAAACGTATCCTGCCGTATCCTTCGCATATCACGCATGTATCTGAAACGTATCCAAAATTAAAACAGGATACTTATTTGCCTTCTCTGATGCGTATTGGGTCGCATCGGTATCCGGTACCCATACACGACTACTTTGGGAGTATCAACGATTCAGAGCTCCATCTTCGGCTCTTTTTATCTGTTAAAATACTTACATGCAAAAGGGGTGAATCCCCACCCCTAAATTTTTTAGAGATAATTCAGGCTAAAATATGGAAGTATCCTCCCCAAATCACTGTGACAGATAATTTGGTTTTTGGTGTGGGCAAGTTGTGGTCAAGATCAAGTCCCGTTCAGAAGTTGTTTTCTACTCCTGCAAGGCACTCACTACAGTGCAGTCACTCTCACGCTATACTCTGTATGTAAGAAGACCTCATCAGATTTGTCCTCTTGCTTTCCTCACATGGGAACCTGTCATATCCTTAATATAAAAAAGCATAAGTAGAAGAAGCTTTCTGAGGAGAAATCGGTAGGTGGAAATGCAGTTCCCTTCTTAGATTAATTTACCATTATCATCATTACAGTAGGTTTGGTTTGGAGGAAACGAACTTGTTCAACAAAGACAGGTCTTTTGGTCGCATTATCAAAACCAATCAGGATATACTTATGCTTCTAATACTCCAAAGCGACTTTATACTTCACTAAATAATAGACAACAAAATAATATTTCCTTGTGTCTTCTTCTCTCATCCCTTTTGACCTGTTGTGGGCCGATGATAATTAGAGCCGTTTATCTCATAAAATTTGTTGAGAATATCATTACAATAAAAGATGGGATTAATCAGATATCGATAGCTGTGTGAAAAACACATATTTTTCGAGAAAGATGCATTGTTGAAGTTTCAAACTTTATTTGCCCATTGTGGTTTCACAAACAAATCTATTTGGGCATGTAGCTATCAATATTCAATCAATCTGACTTTTAAATTGAATGTCTCGTTGAATACTCCGACATGAACAGTTTGGATTATTTTTGTGAATCCGGGATGGGCAAACCAGAGGGGAGCATCCTCAACCACCGACTTACTGATCTTTGGTCTACTTAAATAGGGAGTTTACTTGGACAGCTACAATAAAGCTAAGAATTGTCTGCCATATCATACCTATGAAGAAAGAAATACTTTGACAAGAAAATACACATAATAGTCATCTACTCTTCAATCAACCTTCTGCAAAGTGCAAACAACTTTTACCATAAACTTTCTATCAAAAAATCTGCAAAACAAAAGAGACCATAACTATTTGTCCCCACTACCCATTGACATGGTACAAAAACTTGATTCTGTAAGCTAATTTCCAAACATGAACAACAAGAGAAGTGATTTTAACACCAACATCAACATGCTAAACTCAACCAAAGGCCATTTGTGTAGGTTCAAGTAATATTATTTTACCTGCACAATATTGAATTTCCAGTTGGACTGTGCAGTCGCCCCCATTGTCCCGGCTGCATTCCCATGGTACGCATTCCTTAGTGATATGATGTCTTGGCACCCTGTGTACAACCGTGCGATCATCATTGCTAGCTCATTCGCCTCGGACCCACTATTTGTGAAAAACACCACCTAAAAAAAATCCCAAGAGTCACACTCAATCATACTTTTCCCAATAATTCAATCTAAACCGTCCAAAAATTAGAAATCCCGGAATATACCTTGAGATCACTGGGCATCTTGGAAGCAAGTGCCTCTGCGAAATCAGAGATGGCGGGGTTGAGGTACAGAATGGTGGAGTGCTGTAAGCGGTTCGTTTGGTTGACAATTGCTTTGACCACATCGGGGTGGCAGTGTCCGCAACACACCGTAGCAATCCCGCCAAAAGCGTCGAGATATCTACGGCCAGTATCATCGTACAAGTACTGCATCTTCCCATCCACCACGTTCAGCTGTGATTGGTATCATAAACATTGTTCGAATTACTCTCATAACCAGAGCCTTCACAATAAAATTAGATTCAAACATAAAATTATGTTTATACAGATTTTTGATAGAAAAGTGAGTTCTTTGTTGAGGGTATGTTTGAAATGTTTAAAAGGTCTGTTTCAAAAATAAAAAAAAAAGTCTTCTTTTGATGATTTTCGTTCAATTTTAGTTAGGCAGTTCATCTTGAAAAGAATTACATTTTTTGGCTTTTGTAGGGGACTTTCTTAAACTTGGTTAGTATTTTCTTTACTTTTTTGTTTTGGCTAGAAATGTAAAAAAGTGAAGTATGAAATCAATTACAATCGTCATGTCCCCTGAAAATCTGGGGTATTTTAGACCAAAATTGAAAAAATCGAGTTCGTGATGGAAAAGCTGATTTTTACGATTATAAATAAAAAACCAAGGAACAACTAAATCAATTACAATCGTCATATCCCCTGAAAATCTGGGAATCTCAAAACAATTAAAATTTTTGATACTCACCTAAAATCGATCTAAGGATGAAAATCAGAGTACATTATATAAAATAACCATGATTTTTTTCGGTACGTGTGAAAAATACATAAAACGTGATCATTTCGACGAACAGTGACAGATCAAAGGGAACAAAAATACTATGGGTACCGACCCTTGTATGAGTCTACTTGGGTCCTACACAAATAATCCGATGTTTGTTTTATTCCGATTAAAATTTTAATATTTCGAGTCCTACACAAATAATCCGATATCTGTTTTATTCCGATTAAAATTTTAGTATTTCGAGTCCTACACAAATAATCCCATCACCGTTTTATCCCGAATAAAATTTTCAAGTGCCCAGTGCCCCGTAAAAAAACGCCATTTATTAAGATATTGATAACTGCTTGACCAATTGGTTCAAATTTGAGTAGAATTTGCAAAATATTTAAATAAAGAAGAAGAGGATTTGATTAGGTGAGAAAGGACTCACGGGTGTGTTGTTGTAGAAGTATAACATCGAAGGGCTGAGAAACTTTTTGCGCTTCTGCAAGATCTCGGCGGCGGAGGGGCCGTTGTAGGGTGGAGGAACGTAGTCGAAGCGGGGCATTTTGGGAATCGGAGCCTCAATTTTGTGAGCAATGGCCTCTTTCTCGGCTACTTGAGATAAGCCGCGACAGCGACGGAGCAATTCTCTTGCCCGAAATTGCCCCCTCATCACAAAACTCTGCATCGCCATTCTTATTATTTTATACCTCTATTCGTATATATGAATGTAAAGCGATTGAATGGAGTAATAATTGTTCCTCTCTCTCCAGAAATGAAGGATTGTGTTTAGAGAGAGAGAGAGAGAGAGAGAGAGACGATGAGAAGAAAACCAGAGGAGAAGTATTTATAGACGGAGATTCAATTAGAGAGACAGAGAGAGGGCTAGGAGATCCGGTGACGTGTCACATGACCTACGCAACGTAAGTGTAAATTGTGTAATAGTAATAGGTAACAAAAAGTACTTTACAGGCCCCACGTATATATAATTGTAAATTAAATGGTGATTGAATAATTATGTATATAGCATCTCTCGGTAATTAAATTATGGAAAGTCCATGTAACATATTCTATTGTTTGCATAGATCACGACCAAAAAATTATATGCATGACCAATCAAATATCAAGGGCTTCATGTACATCGTACGATTTCAAATATATCAATGGATGATATATGAAATCTTTGGGATATTGCTCAGGATGTTAATGAATGGAGAAAATTCATATCCAATTTTTGTGTTCAACGAGATATAGTCATTGGAAAATACTTTTTTGTTATAGCACATGACCAATAGGGGAAAATCCCGTCCAAATCCCACCCCCACCATGGGATTTTATATCCCTTACGGATTGGGATAAAAATTGTCATAGGATTTCAAATCCCATCCACAATAAGGGTAATAAACATTGGATTTTGAATCCACTTCATCCCACTCCCAAATTCCACCTCCGAATCCCACCAAACAAACGAGAAGAGCACATTGCCAACCCTTTTTTTTTTGATCCGCCACATTGCGGTTCCAAAAGTGGATATTTTTAAAGAAAACTAGTACCAGTTGATTGGGCTTCGGCTTATTTTGGCCTAAAATGTTAAGCAAGCTTTTCGTTTTTTTTTTTTTGTTTCAAAAAGTCATTTGTTTTGGGTTAATAAGTAATTTTTACAGCTTTTTAGGCTAAAGATAAATAATAAAAAAACTTTTTGCTTTTCCCTCTAATAAGTCAAAAAGCATACTTAACTTATTAAGCCAAAATAGGCTTTCATGTGCATCATACAATGCGTGTGCAAATTAAGTGATGGAAGCCCAGTGGGGTCGTGACCGCACTGGATTCTCAAACTTTTTGTTGCTTTTAGTTGAACTTTAACTCTTTAGAGCATCCCAAACAATAACTCTCCAAAAAAGTTCATGAACAAGGCACATATCTATTATAATTTGACACTTTTTCTATCAATACTCTAACAACACTGTCTATTTTACTTACTTTCTATTAAAATATTACTACAATATTTAGAGAGAGAGAACATTAAAATAAGGTATAAAGAGTAAATAGCGCCTCAACAAATGAGGCATTATTTGAGGAGGCACTATTCATGGAGGTAGTTTAGGGAAGCTTTTAGGGAGGCTGCTGTGGGGGGTTTAGGGGTTTCGGCTTGGTAAAATGGGCTCTCTAGCCCATTGAGAGGCTGTAGGGGATGCTTTTATGTATTGAAGGATAATTACCAATTGAAGCCCAGTTTTTGCAAAAATGGGTTTCGCTTTAGTGTTTTAAACATCATTTTTATTATTTCTTAAAATATATATGTATTTCGAAATCATATCAATCATTTCGGGTATCATGATTTTTAGCTTGGTTGATCGGCTCGACAAGTTCTAAAACTATTAAACTATTCCACTCATCGAATTGGCCTGAAAGAGACTCTCAAAGAGTTTGGACTGGATGGTCGAGTCCCACTAGGAAATTGGAGTGGATCTTAATCTTTTTTTACATATTTATGAAGAATCAAATTTTGAATTAAAAACTCCTAAAAGTGAGATGAAATTTTTTCATGGTGATTGTTTAAGCTTGATGAATTTTTTTCATACAGTGCTTGGTGTATTGCCTGAGCCATTTCCCTGGCTTGTTTGGTGATTGTTTAATCTTAATAATACAGCAATTTCCCTGGCTTGATTAGTGATTGTTTAAGCTTAATACTAATACATACAGTGCTTATATAGGAGCCCCTTCACATAAGGGATTCCTTATAAGTTATACGTGGACCTAGCTCTATTTTCAATTTTTTGGACCAAATTTCGACGATCCGAATCGCTCAATATTTTTATAATGTATTTTTAAAGTGCAGGGAATCTCCAAAAACAAATACCCTGAAGGGCTTGATCCTAGTACTTTTCAATAAAAACTGTACATGTATATTTTTTACCAAAAAAACATGTTTTTACAATTTTTTCGAAAACTGCTCGGATCAAGTCCTTTTGGGTATTTTTTTTTTTTGTGGAGATTCTCCTCGTAGGCCCTTAAAAACACGTTTTAAAATATTGAGTAGTTCGGATCATCGAAATTTGGTTCGGAAACACTAGGTCCGCATGGTAAGACCATAAGGGATCCATTATGTGAAGCTTACCGTATATATAATAATAGACGCAGCAAAAAAGTTTCTTTTGTGGAATAAATCAATTTCTTTTATTAATAAAACGACATATTCACAATAACTTCTGAGTGGAAACTAAAAATAGATAATGGGAACTTTAAAACTAATTGAGGCTCAAATTAATGACGGAGTACTATACGATATACAGAGAGGGAATTGTTATTGACACTCCACTTTTCTATATTGACACTCCATTTTTTGTCTTTATTCATAAAGTGCAAGTGTAATCTTATCTAATAAAGACAAAAAATGGAGTACCAATAGAGAAAAGTAGAGTGTCAATATCAATTCACTACAAAGATAGGAATTACCAGTGCCTATGGAGCACTCACATTTGAAGTAAAAAATTTGTTCCGGCTTCGACCTGGCAACACTGGTAGTAGACGAAAAAAATCCGGATCGATTGATATAATATAGAGGTGGCAAATGGGCGGGTTTGGGTGGGTCATGGGTTGAATACGGGCGGGTTGAATATGGGTCAATTTTAGGCGGGTTGAAATGGGTTGGGTCATACGCGGGTCAAGCCAAACCCAACCTGACCTTTGTTGAGATGTAAAAATCAATTACCTGCTAGCTTTATGAATTATTTAAAGTCATTTTTTTTACTTTCTCTATCCCATTTGATTTGTCAATTTTAGAATTTTTAAATACTCCTCAAAAGAATTTAAAAATTTCCTTTTTTCGCTATACTCCTATTTTTTTTATAATATATACTCCATCCGTCCCATTTTGTTTGCTCACTACGATTATGCGTGCCTTTTTTGAACTCTCGTAGTTTTCAATCTGTAATGTATTTTATATGTAATATGGAGCTTATTTGATAGATCTCAATTAGTTCAAAAATTTTAAAAACTTTAAAAACATTATAAATAAAAAGATATAAACGTTTGAAAATGGCACGAATATTCATAATGAGCAAACAAAATGGGACAGAGGGAGTATTTCCTAAAACCCAAAAGCCAAAAGAGACATAACGGAGCAGCTTGCTTGGAATATGACGGTTTGACATTTTCTTGCCATCACCAACAAGATCTGCAGCTACGACGTCGGAGTGGATTTTTGGTACCGGTTACCCCAATATTGGATCCAACAGCCCAGACCCTTTAATCAAATCTAGTTGCTAAGATGATTTTTAGCTTGAACACGACGATGCGTACGGATTGGTCGTGTACGCATCGTGCACAAACAAATCTGGACCGTCCGTGCCAACAAATCAACGATCCGGTCTATTACCGGTAACAGAGTCTTTAAAAATACTTTTAGACGGTCGAGATGCCCGTCCGTGGACGATACGTACACGGACGTGCGTACGCATATCTTTTTTGTTTTGGCTTACCTACGCCCAAAACCGCTTTTACTTAGTATATTCTTTGATGACTTGGAAATCTGATTGTGTTAAGACCACCAGAGAGTATTCTCTTTTTTTCTTTTCTTTTTTGGGAAGCCTAGTAGTAATTTGGTCAAGGCAGACCGATGAGAGAGAGAGAGATATTTTTTTTAGAATACTGCATGTGAAAAGATGTGCAGGTGAAGAGTGTATATAATACATGGGTTGAGAGGAGTCTAATAGAATAGATGGGTTCTTTTAAGTTGGACCCATTTGTAACCCATTACCCACCCATCTAAACCCAAACACTTGTGGGTTTAATAAGTTGGGTCAATTAGAAATCATATTTGAATATGGATGGGTTTGGGTTGGTTATAATTGGTTGGGTTTAGGTGGGTTCATATAAATGGGTACAAGTTGCCACCTCTAATATAATATTAAAAGTGTAAAGCATTACAGATAATAATGCGAACCTTTCAAGCAATGAAAATACATGCGATGGGTTTTTTTTGGCCATACAATATGCATCAGTGACATAAGTGGAAAGTCAGTGAGTTAACAATCAAAAGGAGTTCGATTGTTTATGAATCCCAAATCTTCCCCTTGAAAGCCAATGGTACAATTAGATAGACTAAGAGCCTCATCTCAATGATGAGTGTTAAAAATGTGGAAAACCACACCATCTATTATGTACTCCCTACGTCTCAAATTGCTGGACTCTCTTTCCATTTTGGGATGTCCAAAAATATGTCCTATTTCTAAAAAAAATTATCAAAACAGGGTCACTTTCCAGTTTTACTCTTTAAAAGTACTTTTTCCATCCCAATTGGCTTGTCCATTATCTTTTATTTTATAACGGCTTTTATGATTTATTGTATAATAAAACTAGTTGAAATCTATCAAACATGATTCATATTTCATATGTTTTGAGTTTCATATAAAAAATTAGCCCTACAAAATTGCACTCATTAATATCTACTGGAATTAGAGGTAAAACAGAAAAGACAATACAAAGTTTTCGCAACCCTCCGTAAGTTGGATTCTCCAAAAGAGTCTAGCAAATTGGGACAGAGGAAGTAATTAAGAAAACTCAAAGTCAATTTATGGTCTGATGTCAAGTAAACTCGACAGAAACCTACAAGTGCATGCATGTTTTTTTTTGGGTAAGTTAAGATTTTATTTCAACCAAACTTGATCATATAAGTGCTACGGGGCATACCCCAGAGAAAAACAACACCAAAACCGGAAAACTAGACAAACACGTCATACCACACATAGGCAAAAGATAGGAAACTAAGAAATCAGTCTAGGACCAAAGACCCTACTACTAATGGACCATTTTGCACAAATCAATTCATTTGTAGCAGATCATTTGACGGCCCTCCATGAACTAATCAAAGCTCTAATATCAGTTTCCATCCTTGAAATCACCAGAGACATAGGAACATTTACCTGTTGGAAAATACTAGTGTTCCTTTCCCGCCATATATGGTAAATGCATGCAGCAAAAGAAAGCCTATGGACCAATGCTTGAAAGCTATTGCCATTCTGGTACCTCAAAGCCCATTGAACCTCCTGCAAGAGAGGGAGACAAGAACGATGGACATTGTTTTTGTGAAGGCGAGAAGCCCAGATTCCATCAGAAACTGGACAAGTAAAAAACAGATGCTCATGGGACTCTTGTCCATGATCACACAAGCAACAAGTAACATCAGAGATCATATCCCACAAGGCCAATCTGTCCTTTGTAGATAATCTGCGCCGCATTACCATCCATTGAATAATAGACCACCTAGGAACAGAATGCTTAAACCAAACAATCTTGCACCAGTCCAACTTAGGGCCATGCTGCCTTATATTACTCCAAGCAGAACTAATAGAGAAAGATCCATTAGAAGTTAAAGTCCAGGAGATTGAATCTTCTTGGCGCATACAGGGGTGAAAATTCACAGGAGTGTGAGCAATAATTTCCCTAACCACAGGGCTTCTCAGCCGTGACCATCTCCATCCAGCTGGGCCAATGATTGAAGAGACCTTAACACGTAGATTCCTGCCTATAAAGGCAATTTGATCCTCATACCTGGCAGCAAGAGGTCCTAAGGCATGCATGTTAGATTCCAAAATGAAATTAATTGGTTTAAAAATGGGTAAAATGGATCTTTCGGTGAACAGAAATTGGGCTAAGCTCAATTAAAATTAGACAAAAAGTGGAGCACGTAACAGCGTAAGAATATTCGGTTTGACCACAGATTGTTTGGTGGTGACTTTTTTCCGAGGTTTCTTTGTTTTTGAAGTTCAACACGAAGTTCCTCGGCCTAACCTCAACATGGAGAGGGGCCAAACGTTTTCACGCCGTTGGACTCGTTCGAAGGTGAGCCTCACGGACCTGTGTTACGGGCTGGTTTTCCGCATAAGAAAGTTTGGGTATGTGTGTATAAAGCGTCCTTTTACTCGTCACTACTCAGCAATTATCTAGTTGAATGAGTTGAGTGAAATTACCCTCTTATTTTCTGCTGAAAAAAAGGAGGAGTCAAACACATGAAAGACAGCAAAAGATACCTTCTGAGAACCTGTTTTCTTGGAACTGGTGTAAAGGATTCATCGTATCTCTGAGTGTCGCAATTGACGAATGGTTGGTGTGGTCGTTGACTTATTTGCCCAGGCAGTTATTGGGTGCAGAAGTTTAAAGTAAAATGTAAAACTGTTTTTTAATGTGCGACACTATTGGAAAAGCAAAATGTAAGCCAGTCTCGAAAGTGAGTCCAAACAAGTTTGGCCACAGAAATTGTACTTGGGTGTATTTTGTGGGTGTAGTTCTTGCAAAGGTTAAGTAAAATGTAAAACAGCTTTTTATGTGGCAATTTCCCAAAAGCAAAATGTGAGCTAGCCTAAAAAAGGAGTTCACACCACCGAGTGTTCTCTCTTTTTAAGATCGAATAAATTGCTCTATTCGTATTTATAAGAATTTATGGGTATGTATGTAGGGATAATTGTTGGTATGGGTTAATTTGTTTTCATTTGCAACGTCTCAAAAAATGCTGGTTTGTGTTTAGAGATGAAGGGAGAGGAGAGGAGAGGAGAGGAGAGGAGGGGACGATGAGATACAAACCAGAGGAGAGGTATTTATAGGTGGAGATTCAAATAAAGAGCAGGGGAGGGCGATTTGATGACTGTCACATTAGTTACGTTAATGGTAATTAACTTACGGGAAGTCTATGTACTCTTGGTGCATAGATCACCACAAGTTGCTGGTAATTAAATTAATTAGTGAAAGTCTATGTACTTATCTTTCGGTAGATCGCGACAAATTAAGAAATTGCCGAATTTATGTACGCCAATAAAATTACACATGCATCATACGCAATTTCGAATACAACAGTTTTATATTCAGACCGACACATCGACTAATTCTAAAAGGATTAATTCGCTATCAATTTAATTAGTGACGTATGAATTGGTTAATTAACAGTATTTTATAAGTATTTGGCTTGTCTGCCACCCAAATATGGAAATATTTAAAGAAAACTAGTTGATTAGGCTTCACATGCATCGTGCCGTGCGTGTGCAAGCTGATTTGTTAAACAATATGATGGCAAGTCGGCTGTTTAAAAGTGGACAATAGAGGGCAATTGACGCTATCTCAACCCTCCAATTTTAATGGACCAAATTTACTGAAAGAGTATTGACTAGTAATTATGAAAGCCTTCCGCCTTCACAATCTGTGCCGACATACTAGTACTACATGCTATTGGTGAAGCAGCGACACCCACAACTTTGCCCAAAAAATGTCGAATCACAATACCCACACTTCCCCTTCGTGTTTTCCCATCAAATGCACCATCCACATTGATTTTCTAAAGTCCAGGTTCTGGTGGTTGCCAATGAGAATCACTAGCATTAGTGGCTATATTAGCACTCTGCAGAGAAGCATGACTGTAAAAAAAGTCGTGTCCATTGGTTATCAAAAAGAAGTCCGGTCCATTTTATAACTTAATTACGCTGTTATTCTGTTACCAACAATTAGATTTCAACAAGTTAAACTGTTCCTACGATTTTTTATTTCCTGTAATCAAGACAATTTGAACTTTTTCCATTATGACATTTATATTTTTTCTCCTGAAAAATTCTTTTTTTCTTTCTCCCTCTCTTTGATTTATGATAAAAATAACCTTGAACTTGTTTAATGATCATTGATCATGGGCTAAATTATTTACGCCATTAAAATAACACGTGCATCATACGATTTCGAATACATTAGTTTCATATTCGGACACACACATCGACTGAATTTTAAAATGATTAATTTTGCTATCAATTTAATTAGTGATGTATGAACTGGTTGATTTACAGTGTTTTATGTTAAATCCCACATCGCCTATCTAGGCCACCCAAGTCTGGTTAATAACTTCTAGAGGCTACTCCACTTATTGCCAATTGGTTTTTGGTTGGAACCCTCCAAGAAATCTAATATGGTATCAGAGCTAGGTCTTGGGAGGCCGCACCTCAAATGTGTTTAAATCTCTTTTGCCAGAGTCAAATCTTCCGGATTCGTACCTCCATGTGCATCTGGGTTGCACGTGAGGGGGAGTGTTAAATCCCACATCGCCTATCTAGGCCACCGAAGTCTGGTTAATAAATTCTAGAGGCTACTCCACCTATTGCCAATTGGTTTTAGGTTGGAACCCTCCAAGAAATATAACATTTTATAAGTATTTGGCTTGTCTGCCGTCCAAAAATGGAATATTTAAAGAAAACTAGTTGATTGGACTTCACGTGCATCGTGCGGTGCGTGTGCAAGCTGATTTATTAACAATATGATGGCGAGTTTAGTGTCCAAAAGTGGATAATAGAGGGCAATTGACGCTATCTCAACCGTTGAGTTTTTAAGGGATCAAATTTGTTGAAAGTAACCTACAGTATCGTACGAGTAAAATATTTCCGCGAGTATGGACTAGTAATTATCAAGATGGATATCAGTGATTGAATGGCAGAAACTTCTCTACAGAGAAGCAATTGACCGTAAAAAAGAAGTCGGGTCCATTTTGTAAACTTAACTATTAACAGTAAATAGATTTCAACCAGTTAAACTGTTTTGACGATTTTTTATTTCCTATAATTAATCAAGACAATTTGAACTTTGTCATTTATATTTTTTCTCCAGAAAATTTCTTCTCTCTCTCTCTCTCTCTCTCTCTCTGATTTACGATAAAAATAACCTTGAACTTGTTTTATGATCATTGATCACGGACTAAAATTGTTCGTAATTAGATTTTATAAATTTCTACATAATCAAAATATAATGAAAAGTTTGCAATGATCAAACTTATTTACTTCTATTGATTTATGTTAAAAATAGCTTCAACTGTTCTATGTGTTGGGATAACAAGCGGAAGCATCCAAGCACCGAGATTCAAACACAATCACAACGCAATCAATGGAAACACGATGAAAAATAAAATAGAGAGACACACACAAGATTTACGTGGTTCGGCAATAACCTGCCTACTCCACGGAGAGGATCCCGTTCTTTCACTATGAGAATTTTAGTACAAGTACACTTGAGTATGAAAAAGACCCACACCCAAACCCTTATATCCCACTCATACAAGAACTCACTCTCACCCAAGCCAAAGCTTGACACTTGCACAAAACACTTGGTTGCACTACTACTCTCATACCCACTGCCGTACCAAACATATGTATAAATAGCCTATACAAAGCCAAGGAAGTTTGACAGCCATATTATGACGTGTAGTACCAAGAGAGCATTCCAAAAGACACCAGACCACCTTTGCCTTTCCAAGACATCACCTGGTCAAAGGAATTTGGAACAATGCATGTGCAAGAAAAACTAAACCCATTGGAATTGGAACCAATCCCAACACTATGGTCAAACTGGTAATCATCCCATATGAATACGATGAATTTCCTTTCTGGTAAAATTGATCGTGCTCTAAATGTGTTCATGATTATGTTCACTGTTTTATGTTAAATATTGATAAGATACATTAATACAAGATAATCATTTTTGCATTCACTTTCTTATAAATACACTCCAAAATTTGTCATTTGGTGTTTAAAATTACACAACACAAGTACAAAAGGACAATTTTTAGAAAGAATTTGTATAAGAAGTGGAGTACAAAAATTATTTTCCATAAATACATGTAAAACTTTTGGGTAGTTTCAATGAAACCATATACTATGAGTCTATGACAAATTGGAGAATGGTAAATTTGATTGTGGATCAACTGATCATAGATTCATCTATAAAACACAGAGCGGTTTTTTCACAAAATGTCTAGGTATTAAAAAAAAAAAGTACTCCGTCCGTCCCTTTTTTAGTTTATTGTCTCGTAAATTAAACTTATTAAAGAGACATTATCATTATACTTTTCACATCAACTTTACCTTCACTTTACACATTTCACATCAACTTTTCAAAATTATCCTCCTCTTTTATTCATTAAATCTTTATCCACTATAACTTTTCAAAATGACAAAATAATAATTGTACAAACTTTTACGCATTAATTTTTCCAAACACCACTTATTAAAGAAAATCTCAAAATGAAATAGTCGACTATAAAAAAAGAGGGACATGGGGAGTAACATTTACAGCCATCCGATCATATTTTGTGTTAAGGATATAGCCATAAGATCATTTTAAAAAAAAAGAGCTAACATTTACAGCCATCCAATCATGTTCTGTGTTAGGGATATTTTGTGTTAAGGATATAGCCATGATCCGATCCCCTCCCTCTCTTCCCACTTTTTAGGCTATACGTCCCATTTAAAGAACCCCACTATATGTACAGATGGTGTACAGATGAGCCCAGGGACTCACTTGTGAGTCCCACATGAACGATCCGAGCTGTTCACTCATCTTAAAATAATTTTTTGAGTGGCCCCGCGACAAATCAGCTCAATACGACGTCCATAAGTGGTCGATCCGAAAACGCCTCGGATCGTTCATGTGGGACCCACAAGTGAGCCCGAGCTCATCTGTACACTATTCATCTGTACCAATGGATTTGCCACTATTTAAATGCTGTAGTTTGTGATCAAACAGAAAAATGTCTCAAAATTGTAGTTGACCCTATGTGTAGATCATATTTGTCAAATAGAATAATCGGGTAGAGCGAATAATTTATTTAAGTTGAGGTTTATGCTCCATGCCGTTCGGCACGGACATCAACTAGTAAAAAAATGTAGCAGAGTAAATTACAAAGTAGACTAGATTCTTTCAAAACTCTGACTAATCTTGCAAATCTTTTCCTAATATGTTTTTTTGATAAAGAATCTCGCCAATGACACTTAAAAATCAAAGTGATTTGACATAAAATTGATAGATGTATAATAGAGGAAGGATAAATTAGGTAGAGCAAATAATTATTGCTAGGATGAAATCTTAATTTAGGCAAAAAAATTGATCCAAGATTTTTGGTTTATTGAACTCCTAGCAAGATAAAGATTTAATGGAGATTCAAACTCCTTTTGAACTTCTAATAAGATGCAGGAGTCCTCGCCAATTGATCCCGAGTTGGTTAAGATCAAATGCCATTGAAATAAACTTTGATTTACTTGGGCTTAGCTTAAGTTTGGATAACCAGGTTATAGTGCGTGAGGATAACACTATGATTGGTACTTCCTTCATATCTGTATTGAATACATCCACAATGGTGGCTTGATTCATGTAGACTTATAGCACTAGCCTTAATTATGAGTGGGTATTTTAACTTTAACATTCCTGCACTGCTTAAAATGATCATTTAATTATTCGTTTGTAGCGAAATTCAAATAAAAATTAGCACATTTGTTTTCAAAGGTGAATCCCAGAAATATCAAAGAAAAGTAGGAGGAGGAGGAGGAGGATTAATTTTCCATTACTGATGTGAACCTTGTTTAGCGGTATACTTTCTTTAAAAAGTGTTATGCCCAAACACGCACCACACGCACAAATACAGTATAAATCACGAGAAAGCAAGACACACAATATACGTGGTTCGGTCAAATCGGACCTACTTCCACGGGGAGGGGGTTTTCACTATAGTCCGGAGAAAAATCCGTGGTTACACACTCAATTCTCTCAATAATGAAACCTCACAAGTCTCTCGTGTATCTCTCTCTCCTACTCACTGCCTCTCTCTTCTTTTGGTCACACAAAATAAAGAGACATACAACGAATATATAGAGTTACAATAGAAACCCTACCACTCTCACTGGGCCTAAGCCCATCCGACCCACACGGGGTGGAATCCCAACAAAAAGGATGCCGGAGATTGTTAGAAGGCATTCCTTTCATCCCTTTGATGGGGGTTCGGTAGAGTTGGTGAAGTTGACAATGTGACAAAGTAAGAAAGGTCGAAATTAGAGTTTATGAAAATGTCTGAAAAACTTGGTGGAACTACAGTGTTAGTTCAACAACATCTTGGTGGAACCCACCGAAGTGCACTGTACCTCATAGTGCATTGACACAGTACAATCACCCATGTCCATAAGGAGGTGCATAAGGTGCATGACACCGTACCATATTTTCCATTCGGTCCCTTGCGAAAATTTCGCAACGGACGACCGGATGGGGAATATGGCACGGTGCCATGTACCTTGTGCACAACAGGGCCCTCAAATCCGTCCACTATTGACAATCTACTTGTCTGGGCATTATTGCAAGCAATAGGCTTGCATTTAGTAGGATTAGAAAAGAAATTAGTTAAAGCCTATGTAAATGGGTCCGTATATCTCTGGTAGTTGAAAATAAAAATAAAACTATGACAATAATACAACCAAAAAACCGAGTTAATTAAAATATCAGAGCCGAGGACTACAGCTTCTGTGGTTTTTCATTCCCACCTAGTGGAGGGAGGAGTCCCTTGGAGAGATAGAGAGAGAGAGAGAGATAGAGAGAAAACGATTGTATTTTTTTTGGTTTTAATCTCAGCCATTCATTTCGATGGCTGAGATGGGTGTCAAAAGTTGTGTCCATAAAACCGATTCCTTATTTGGTAATTTAGGTATGTGGGCAGCTTACGCTCACTTCATCAAATCTTGGGGACCATATTGTAAGGAAGTTTAATTTATTCTGAAAGGGATGGGGACCATATTGTAATAAGTTTAATTAATTTTGAAAGGGATACGTTTGTACTTTACCAAGAAAAAAACCTCTAATGAATTGAGTTACGTGAAGGCAATGTGTGTGTGTAAACTCAAACTAGTGGCCGCAGTTTGTTGTTCCACAAAAAATTATTAAAATTAAATTACACTAAACTTATCAACTTGTTTCTATAAGGTAATACTCCTATGATTATCCTAAGGAATGAAGTACAAAATGGGTTTCAACATCAACATTAGTTCATTAAATGACTCATCAATATGCGACTAGAGCACTGTCACGTCGTGCTCTACTACATAGTTGTGTGGTTCCAACATTAGTATATAGTTACCACACAATGTACAGTGGAAGAGGTCCCGGAGCACCACATGGCAGTGCTCCTAAAGCAAATAGTAATTTCTCCCAAGTATGCTTTGCCTTGTAGGATTTCCATCTTTCTCTATCTTGAACACTTCCTAAAACACAGTCTTGGTTCATAAACATTTTGTTATTATACAATTCACTTAGTTAGAAATGATGATCGTTGATGTTATTGTTTTCTCTGTTACCATTTGCCAATTCTTTTTCCCCGAAACAAATTTTCAAAGTTATTGAAATTCGACGAGATATTGTTGTTTATTGAATCATATTAAACCGCATATATACTGGTTATATATTGTGACCTGTGTTTTGGTTCTTGTATTTGTAGATAAATTTACAAAGAGATAGTAATAAAAGTGAGAAATATTTCTTCATTACTTTCTTCCATTACTTTTGCTTAACGGAGAAGGATTATACCCATTATTTTCACTCTAGTTTTGAACACAAATGGTTCGATTTTGAACTTTTAAAACCCAATTCGGTCTATTAGGAGTTTTCATTTTATAGAGCTCGTCAAATAGAGCAATTATTCAGTAAATTAAGTTTCATTGGTATCCACTTTAAGTTATTGTAGAACCCATTTATCTCATATAAATATGGACCGATCAATTATTTTGTGAATATCCGTTTAGAATATACTCCATGATTTTTGGCTTGGTTAAGTTTCGCAATGACTTCTCCAAATAAATGATTTTGATTCTCAAAATGTGCCAAAAAATGTCCAAAGTGTTAGGATTTTCGAACTCCGGCCACAATGCCCTACGGATCTTGAGAACAACGAATCACAGAATAGAAAAACAAACAATCGTGCATAATGGAAAAATGGCAAGAAAAATGCAAGATATAAAATATACGTGGAAAATCTCAACGCGAGGAAAAACCACGGGAGCCACACCAGTCGACTATGAAATCGAAATCAAGAGTACATGTCTTATCGCAATCTCTCTGAGATGTGCGTTTTCTCTCGCCTCTCTTTGTTTTTCCTCTAAAAACTGATAACCCTAATTATTAGCAAACTATAAAATAAATAGGTCAGACCCTATGACCGAAATTAAACACCTAAAGTCCAAAAAATCCCGGGGGTACTCTGCCCCTACAACCCCGGGCTAACTACTGTTGAATGTTGTATGCACCCAACACAAAGGACCAGAACTGGACTTCGTCAAATTTGTTTTCTAAAACTGGAGAGGAGCAAGTCTCAACTCAAAATCGAATAAATGCTTACAGATCTTTGTCCTGTGGAGTTTAAATATCTTGTAGCAGCGATTTTTCAGGAATCAGTCAAATAAAAAAATGTTTAAGAAAAAAATGCAATCACGGAATTGTTTCCATAAGTTACATAGGAAGTCAATTTCTTTGTTTTGTTATTCAAACGGCAGGAGAAAAAATTATACTAATCAAACCAGAAATACCCATTCGTATATAGGGAGATTCAAAATAAGGTCCGCAATCACTATAAGACCAACCTAGCTAATAGCCCCATTAAAGAGAGAAATAACTCAACAAATACGAAGAAAATATGTCACACCCACAAGTAGGTGAGGACGTATGAACTTTTAACCTTCTAGCCTGAGTTGGTGCAATTTTTTTTGTTATACTCACTAGTTAATTGTTCTAAAGAAAATAATAATGCCAACATTATTTATGTTGATACCAAAATGTTATACACGAGATTTGTACCTTGCATATGCTACAAAAATTTTCTGAAATTTTTAGCACTATAAGTAATTGAAATATTAAGGTGGGCCACCCCCCGGGTTGGTCAAGCAGAAGGTTGACCACTAATAAGGAACTTACTTCCTCAAATTCACAGATTTGATTTCCAGCTTCAACATCAAACTCTTGGGCCACTAGAAATTTTCGTTAACCTCAGTGCTTCGAAATTTATGGATGTGTGTAAGAAATCCAAACTTCCAATTATTAAAGCGTTTAATGAAAGTGGGGCTAAGAGGGTAACATCGAAACATCTCCAATTGTTAATTCATAATCATAATGTTTTCCATCATAGGCTACAATTATTGGATAGGGGCATATTCTATTCAAAAGTGTTAGGCCTGTACATGATGGGTAAGAAAGCCAGTGATAATTGGAAGCACCCATGCCAAGTCCTTTAACAAAAAAGATCAGGGTTGGGTGAGCAACCTGCCTACAACAAAAAGACAAATAGTATTATATGATGAAATGTCATCTCAATGAACTCTAGTGACGATAATCATGCGTGGCTTGAAAATTTTAATTATATTTCTTCTCATGTCTTATCTTGATTGGGGGTGACAGTTTATTTACTCCATCCGTTCCATAAAGTTTATCCGGTAAAAAATAATAAGATTTTTTGAACAAATTAATAGATCAATGTTTGTTCTATAATTTTGTAGAAAAAAATTAATATTTTTTTGACAAAGAACTAACTTTTTTTGAGTCTTTGGACTCCGTGCCGGACAAATTTTATGAGACGGAGGGAGTATAAGATAAGATGTTGGGGCTAATCACTACATATCTTTTTAGCAAAGGGCCATTAAAGCAATCCAACAAGAGGCTTAAAATGAGTCGGTTGGGGCTAATCACTAGTACATCTTTTTATCGAACAGTTCGGTATATTATTAGTATATCATCAATTTTCATTTATTCTCCCACCATGTCACACTCCAAAAGAATTGCATGAATCACAAGACCTCAACCCGCGAAATGCACAGCCCAAAAAGAAATGATAACAGTACTAATAGTCACGGAACACTAAACGAGGATCCAATAATAATTTTAGGAAAATGCTACAATACATTATACACATCCCTTATTTTGGGTGTGTATTATATACACCCCTATAAAAGTTACGAGACACACCAAAATGTTACGAATTATAGAAAATGTTATGAATCATATTGCTGAAAAGTTACGAAATACTAAAAAATGTTACGATTGTCAATGAGCTAACACAATCTGGATCATACAATAGGTGCATATGGTACACACCTTTAATGAGTGTGTATTGTAGCCATTTCCATAGTTTTATATTTTTATTCTAAGCAAACTCAAAACCAAAATAGGCCTCAAGATAGGGCTAAGTTAGCAAAAATAAAATAAAATTCACTTGCCTTTTTTGGGTTTTGTTTTATTCAAATTTATTTTCACGTTTGTTAGTTTTGCATAAATCTTTCATAAATTTTTATTCTTTTCCGAATTTTTACTTCCCCGATTTCTCTTGTTGGGACGAAAAAATAACTCATAAAAGTTTGACAAAGAATTAACAAAAGCAAATTGTTTTTTTGAATGAAGACAAAACCCTTGGTGGGAAACTTAGCCTTACCAAGGCCCATACCAGTGCTTACAAAAGGGACAAAGTCGAAATTTTCCTTTTTCAAATATTATTATGGGCCGTCAATTTCTCAATGCATCTTTACGATGGGTTGGCCCAATGGACAACCCGTGTCTTGTTTCACCCCATTGTCGAGTCCAATAATCGTGGTGGGCTGTTTTACGCGGCTCAACCCATAAAGGACCTATGATATGTGATATGTACTAACGATCACATCATATGAACAATGAAAACTTAGGGTTAATTAAAATCAGGCTGCGAGATTAATGAAAGGCACGAAAGATTGATGTCTTAAAATTGTGTATCTTTATGAAAACGTTCACGGTTAAATGACACTCGAAGATAAAATCTGAAATCCAGACAAGATGTCTGCCTGTTAGATGATCGGTGGAAGACAGGATGCCATGACGTTCTCCACTTGCCTTACTAATAAAGGAAACTAATGTGGGAATAAAAACAACAAAATAGAGTACACCGGCCCTAGAAACACCCCTCTATGAAGAGAGGATTTGGAAGCAGGGCAGATGACAAATTTGGAGCTGGTTACATCTCCTTGTGTGAAGTGGGATTGTTTTGTTGTGATCATTAAGTATGCCATATGACACACATGTGAATATGTGGGTACGTGGTGATTTGTCCTTGTTTTGAATGGAGACAATATATTTTGTTAGACTGATCACTCACAGATTTTTTTTTTCTTCCTCATTCCTCATTCCTAATCTATTACATGGGGAGGGGACTTGATCCCGTGATGCAGTGTAAGACGTCCAAGAGCTCTACCGCATGAGCTAATCACCACTACGATCACTCACAATTTATACATGAATTAATGGATGCATATATAATACTTAATAACTGCATAGTGTGAGCGTGTATTATTATAATGAAGTTCTTGCCAAATTCAACTTTCATGAAATGTTCTCCTACTGTCCCTAGATAAGTGTATCCTATGAAAAGATGTGCAATTTTCTAAAAAAAAAAATTAATATACTTCCGTGTATAATTTTTTCAATTTCTTGGCATCAAATGAAAGAACTCAATCATATATTTAATTTAGTGCAAAGAATCTGAAAAAAATATGCACAAAAATACTTTATTTTCTGATTAAAAATTTACACTTCTTTTCCTAAGAGATACTTAAATAAAGGACACTTAATTAGAGACGGGGAAGTAAGTAATTATTTTGTTGTACTGTCTTTATGGAATATGAAGTTGTGATAGTGTGTGGACCCCATGAAATTGAGGTGTTTCATTTCATTGGACACTAACATCTCTCTCTCTCTCTCTCTCTCTCTCTCTCTCTCTCTCTCTTGTGGTTTAGTTGTTTTGGGAAGTAGGGCTACATTGCCTACAGTAATGTAGTTCTGGAGTTAGGTGGTCTCATCCGAGATGAGGAGGGTAACTGGATCACTGGCTTTCATAGACATTTACGTGTCTCGCAAAGTCTGATACAGAGGTTTGGGCTCTCAGAGACGGATTGCTCCTGGCGCATAGCAAGCATCTCCTTCCCATTACTGTGGAGATGGATGCTCTAGATGCAATCCACCTTATTGCAGATGGAAACCAAACACGCCACTATCTTAGTAACAATATTATTCATGATTGCAGATGTTTGATGAGGCAGCTGGGAGTGGTGAGGATTGATCATGTCTACCGCGAAGGAAATAAATGTGTGGATTTGCTGGCAAAGATGTCCTTTAATGATGCTTTAGATTTCTGTATTTTTGATGTTGCTCCAGATTGTATTAACTCGCAACTTTGCGATGTCAAAAATGGGGTTGAATACCCTAGACTCTTGCTTGTTCCCTAGTTATCTTTTATAATATGTTCCTGTTTTACCAAAATAAAAATAAAAAATGTAGTTCTGGAGTTATGATTATCTTGATATTATCAGCATTTTCTCAATTGGAATCTTTCACAGTGCGCTTGTATTGTCCAAGAGAGACTATTTATAGCAAAAATTGATTGCCAAGTACGTTGCTTATACAGTTGTCAATAGTGGGAACTTATGACACGACACGATAATACGACTCGAACTTGATACGAAATTAGCGAGTTAGGGTTAGTTATTTCTGAAATGAAACACGTAGATCACACTATCCGAGAACACGTTTAGCTTAACAGGTTAGCTTAGTGATGAGAGTTATCTGACATGAACCCGAATTGACACGACAAGACACTATATATTCCCAGCCTGTGGGAATTTATAACAAAAGATCGACGATATCACGACTCGAAGTTAGCGAGTTAGGGTCGACTATTTCTAACATGAAACATGTATATGATACGACCCGAGAACACATTTAACTTAATAGGTCGGGTTAGTGTTGATGCTAGTTATTTGACACGAACCGAAACTGATAGGACACGAATCCGACACCACACGATACCCATCCCTTTGGAATTTTATCCACTACTCTCTTTTCTAGAGGACTCATAATGTCATGACTCAGTTTACATGTACTATCGGTTAAATTTAGAAGACTAATCTCATCGTGCATCGACAAAAAGCCTGATTAAAGCCGGCGCACCAAGACTTTCCTCTTTCTTAACAGGCAAGTGTACTAATTAACTTGCTGTGATCAGTTTATTAAATCGATCACTGTAAAAAAAGCTAGTGACATTACTCTTTTGCCATTTTATTTTTAGTTTCCATTGAAAACAATTAATCGATTGGGACTTCGGTGGGTAACATAGGAAAGGTAAAGTCTACACACGGTAATTAGTAATGATGATGCTTTTTCAAAAGGTTGGACTCTTCAAAATGAGCCATGAAAAAAAAGGGAACTGATTTTGGGGCTCCATTTTTTGATGCAGGCACTTCAAAATTTAATGAAGTTACAAAATTATCCTTTTCAAAATACAAAAATTACTGGAGGCACTCCCACCTCAAATTATCTCCTCATTTACTAAGGCACTCCAAACGGAAAAAATGAACCAAAATCTCTCTCCATTAACTGCAAACTTCAAACACCCTCAGAAAGTAAGGATCAACAAAGACATCAGTGACATTCCAAACCAGCTTTGAACAAGCAAAAATCAAGGGCGTAGCAACATGAAAAAAAATGAGACTAATGATCCAAAACAACTAATGTTAAATACTACTCCCTCCGTCCCTTTTTAAGTGTGTTACCTCGTAATTCTAACTTATTTTCTCTCACATCAACTTTTACATCTACTTTCCACTACTTACCCTTATCAATATAATAATACCCACTAACTTTTCAAAAAGGAATCTACTTTTAAGGGCAAAATAGGAAATGTACCCAATAACTTTTCAAAACACACACTTATTAAGGGACAACCCAAAATGAAAATGTCTACACTTATTAAGGGACGGAGGGAGTAGTTGCTAATAAAATGGTGTTAAATACCAGTTTCAAACAAAACAACTAATGATAATGTAAAGAAATGAGTCTGTTATATATAAGCAACACATAGATGATTTGTAAAGTACAAGTACAAATTGGTAGTTTTGTCGCACAACACCCACCCCGGATTCGTATGTTAAATGCTGATAAAAAAAGTGTATTTTATGTGCAATATGAAAATTATTGAATATATCTCAATTAGTTCTATTATACCAAAATTTTAAAATCTAAAAACCTGTATTATAGATTGAAAGATATGGCATTTTAAAAATCGCATTGAAAACCGAACATGACAAACAATTTGGGACAGAGGGAGTATCAGGGATGGAGCCAGGGAGGGGCTAGTAGGGGCGGTCGCGTCCTGCAAGAAAAAAAAAACTCTAGTATTATATAGAGAAAAAAACTTCCTATGAATTATATATGCTCGCCCCTGTAAAATATTTTGGAAAAAAAAAATCACCTCTGCGTTGTGAAATTTCTGGAGGGGGGTATATCATATACCTTTGTTTTGCAACATAAAACAATTGTACATTGAAATTGTTCTAGCATAATCCATTAAAAGCATATGAATCGTTTTGTTCTATATATTCTTTAGGCTACTACAACACTCACATGATTATTTTTCACTTATGAAAAAAATTGAGAAGTCAAAATATAAAATAACTTTTTTTTTTAGTCAATCAAACAAAAATTATTAAGACCCCAAGAAATGATATCATAATACTTGAAAGGCTTATCTACCATTTTAGTCCCTTTTCTAGACTTTTTTTTGGAGATTAATCATTCGTATCGACGAGAGGAATCAGAAAATATAAAAATATGGGTCGAAGTTAAAAAAAAAATTCATATAAGACGAAAATTGATATAAAAAAAAATAGTAATTCCTCTCGTCGATAAATATGGGCCGAATTAGACAAAAAGATTTTCCAAAGACGAAAGAATACCAAATAACTATTTTTTTTTGTTCTGTCGGCTTTGGCCCAAGGGGTGTTTTAATTTCTCCAACCGTGGTTGGAGTCCTCTCTTTTCTCCCTCCAACTTGATGTACCCATCGTCAAATTTTCTTCAATAAATTTTATTGCCATTTCAAAAAAAAAAAGAGTGTCGTCTTATATGAACTTTTTTAAAATTCGGCCACATTTTATACTCTTCTGATTCCTCTCGTCGATACGAATGACTAATCTCCAAAAAATCATTAGATAAATTTCGTAAACTTTTTGTCTAATGAATTTTTTCCGATATTTTAAAATTTTCTAATTTTCGTCATTTGTTTTTGGAGATTAATCATTTTTTTCCGGTATTTTAAGCATTTTCCCTTTATTTTAAGCATTTTCTGGTATTTTAAGCATTTTCCGTTTGCCACATAAGCATTTTCTGTCATTAATTTGACGGAAAGGAAAAATTGAAATTCGTCTGAAACTATAAGGACAAAATTGGCACAAAATATTTTGCAAGGACGAAATTGAAACTTGGTGTATTTTGTAGGGGCTAAATAGTAAATAATCCTACTAGAAATTAATATTATATTAATAAAAATTTCAAAACCGCGGTGGGGGGCAGGGCCACCCCGAGTCCCATGGTAGTTCCGCAGTTGGAGGCAGAGGAGAAGAGTAAAATTATTTTGGAGTGCTTGAAGTAATTCATGGAACTTGCAAAAGGGTAGTTTTGGCAAACCACCGTAGCTTGGAGTGCCTGCATCAATTTTTGGAGCGCGATTATCAATTTCCAAAAAAAAGGGGGAACGGAGGAAATATAGATAGCTTCAATCGTAGGAAACATCGGTACAAAACATAATCACTTAGAAGTAGCATTCATCCTTAATTAAAGGACCGGAAGTCATAAAGGAGGATAGACTTCGTAGGTATAGACACTTAGATCACTACTATTTCTCATAGCCAAAGAATGAGCCTTCCCAATTGCTGTCCCTCTCACAACAGAAAACTCACACGAATAAAAATCCTAACAATCAAAGCAGCGATTCCGACAATGGCTCGCCATTGGACTGCCACCACCGTCGCCTTCCTTCGTCAGATAGCCATAACCATTGTGGGAATCTGAATCGGCATTGAAAGGAAAGCCGAGAGAGAGAGAAAGATGAGGTAACACAAAGAACCTCTCAAATATGAGATTGAGAGAGAAAACTCTCACTGAAAAGGACGAATTATTTAAAGCAAGGATCTTGCTAACATCTACCTAAGATGAAGGATAAATGATTTCAACTTTCAATACACATTTCACGGATATTGATACACTTTTATCGGATATCGATACACCTTTTACAAATTATCATCCACCTATTGGTTGGAGGTTAGCATTTTCCTTTAAGCAAAAGAAGGCATAACAAGGAAGGAAAATACCCATCAAGAGTTAAGCCCTCCCCTCTTACTGCGGCATAGGGGCATAAAGCGGGTAGGTTTCTTTTTAGAGAGAGGGAGGGGAAGAAAGAAAAGCGGCAAGGTTTCTTTTTAGAGAGAGAGATTTGCCTTTGTTTTGGGCATCGAAAGGGATTAATTAATCTTTAATCGGAAGACAATACAAAGATTAAACCAGGACAAGTTAATGCTCTTTATATGAGATCAACTAAACCCACATGTACATGAAATAGTAAATGTAGTTGTTGTATTGGATTAAGAGAAAATATTACTATTATTTTGAGACAACAATGCTATTTTACTTCTTATTTTCCGGGTACTTTTATTTCTCTCTCCATTTTTTGGCCCTTCCCGCTTTCATCTTTTCAAGTTCCACAAGCTATCTTCTGCGGGTAATTTGTGGAAACTTTATATCCATTGGCAATTGGTTTTATATGCCATAAACTAGGAAGAATAGGGAATAGAAAAAAAGGGCTAAATTTAAGGATAGTGAACGAAAGGTCACCAAAGTTGGAGAAAAAAGGGTACTACTTAGCATTTTACTCTTTCATTAATCATTTCCCAATATTATGAAATGCGTTATATGTTTTATCTTGGGTATGAAAATAGCCCTCATAAATGGAGAGTGGTCTCCCAAAAATCCATCTGATGTAGGATTTTTTTTGTTAATTTGATTGGTTTTTTAACGAATGTTTTTTTGCTTAAAATTTTGAGTACCTTTTTTCAATAATTGAGTTTGTCATATGCCCTAAAGTCACATGTTAACAGCACCCATCAGATATATAATAGTGCCAACAAAAAAAAAATTGCATTGTGAACTAATGTAGTTGATGACTAGTGCTTCTAGCTCATTTGATCATGTACCAATTCTCAGGTGATGAAATGTTTTGGACTTGAGCTGATGGAACAATATCGACACTCTTTTAGTAATACCAAATGTACTGCTATATTCTATCATTTGCAAAAAAATAAAAAATAAAAAAATAAAACAAAAACTTATGAATGAATGAACTGTAGAATTAAGCATTACAATTTTGCATTCAAGACTTCGATGACATATCATTTACCATATACAAATATATCATAGAAGATCCGCGGGAATGCGACCCCACCCAGAATATGGGAGGAATAGCGGAATGATTCGTGCGAAGAAATTGACTAAAAGGCATAAAGGGGTAAGAAAAAATGGAATGGCACGTGGAGGAGAAAAAATTGGGTGCTGGCTGGATACCACATGGCGGTATCCAGCGCGCATCTCGGCCTTTCGAAACTATTTTCGACGGTCCGGATTTTATAGGGAGCAAAGACAGAGAGAGGGAGGGAGAAATCTAGGCCATCCAAAATACTTTTGGATTGCAAAAATGCACGCTCGGGCATCACGTCAGCCGTACCCTATTTGCACCCAAGTTTTTCTCCACATGGAGAGATAGAGACAACGTCCATGGGACTATAGCGTGCCGTAGATCCTCTGCCACCACACATTAATGCGAGTCCCAAAGCATAAAGTGCTCCACTATATGACAAATGAGACATATTCTACTAATACAGTACTGACACATCACGTGGTACCCAATATGTGATACTCAGACACGGTCACCAAAATTAGTGTAATATTTAGGGGTAGAGGGAGAGTAGGGCTGGGGTGGGCCCTAGCCACCCTGCACTTCTAATTTTTTTTTTTTTTGGGTCGGCAGCAATCTCTCTCTCTCAGTCTAATTTTTACCTGTCAAGAATACACCAAACTTTGAACTTGAAGCATAAATCAAGTATGTGTACTCTTTCCGGAGAATTACAATATTACACATTCAGCATGCATATATCTGAGCTAAAATAAAAATCTTTGAATTTTCTCTATGCATCTCAGTGCTAATCTCTTGTTTGTTTGGTTGGTTGATTCAATAAATCAAACTCCGGTTGTACCCAAGATTTGAGAACACGTCGGGTTGTACTCTGTTAGATTGTTAATCTATTTTTGTTCTATTTTGATAGATGATCAATTTTGGAAAACGTATTTTGGCTTTTTCTTTGGCTATGAATGCATGGATGTTGATAATTATTTATTTATTTATTTGTTGAGTAAGGAAAGATAGATATTTGATGTTGAATTTTTGTATGTTATAACTCGCTGGGGCGGACGCAGGATTTACGATCAACAGGGTTAAAAATCTACAACATATACTCCTTCGTTCAATTTTGATGGTCCCCTACGAAAGTACATATAATTTTTTTAGATAAAAAATCAAAGTATTTTTGTACATGATTTTTTCGAGTTTCTTCGTACTAAATTAATAATCTTGATTAGTTCTTTATGTTGGTGAGAAAAATTCAAAAATTATGACCGGAATGAAATACTATATTTTTTAGATTGAAAATCGCATGTCTTTTCGTTGGGAATTATCAAAATAGGACGGAAGAAGTAACATTAGAATACTAAACTAAAAGAGATCTATTCACTATATACAACCAAAAAGTGGTATGTCGTGTTACTTGGGGCAGAGAGAGAGAGAGAGAGAGAGATAGAGAGAGAGAGAGAGAGAGAGAGAGCATAAAAAAGAAAATTATATGCTGTGTGGTTGTGCTCCGCTTTTTTTGCATGTGAGGAAGAGTGTTAAAAAATGGTGGAACCACAAAAAAAAGAATAAGATCAGAGGAGATTCGGTGAACCATTTGGGCAAGGTCATAAATATTTCATGTTACTTAGGGCAAAATCTATAGAAAAGAATAGAAGCCATTGGAGCAAAACTATCAAAATGTCCAAAAAAATATACTCCCTCCGTCTCAAATTGTTGGTCCTTCTTTCCATTTTGGGATATCCCAAAATATTTGTTCTATTTCTAAAAACATCTATCAAAATATGGTCACTTTCCAGTTTTACCCTTAAAAAATATTTTTTCCATCTCAACTTGCTTGTTCATTATATTATATTTTATAACTGTTCTTATGATTTTGAAAATTGTATAATATAATTAATTGATATCTATCAAACAAGATCCACATTGCATACGTTTTGAGTTTTATATAAAAAATTAGTCCCACAAAATTTACCACAATAATATTGACTAATCTTAATGTTAAACAGAAAAGACAATACAAAATTTTCACACCCCTTAAAAACTCACTTTCCCAAAAGGGGCAAGCAAATTGGGACGGAGGGAGTATGTACATGTTTGTAGGAAATTTTAGTCCGGTGGGGTCAGTTAAATCCCTTTGCCCTGATGTGTGTCCGCTTATGATAACTCGGCCCCGGAACTCTTAATCCTGAAGGGATACTGTCATTCTGATCAATAATCCTGTGTGAGAGAGAAAAAGATAAATATATATATAGTGAGTAAAACGCGTAGAGGAGGAGGGAATCTCTAGCTCTTGCCTCTCGTGAAGGGAGGAGCGAGAGAGTTGTACTACTAAAACTCATTGTAGAGAGAGAGAGAGAGATGAGAAGTGGCGGGTTCGAAAGCAGCAAATTGAGAGTTTGTAAGTATTAGTATAGTATTAGCTGTCCAAATGCTTCCAAACACTTTTCACGGGGGGCTTCTCCCTCTCTCTCTCTCTCCACACAAGCAGTATCCGTTATCGCTTATTCAGTTATTTGTCCTCTCTTCTCTCTTAAACACACAGACAAAGCCCATGCATGGCTCATGCAGCAGATGTTATTCTATTTCTATCTAATTACCACTTAAATCAACCGGCCCCAATGGAATGATGAATCCTAGTGACAATCTATTGTTTTATGTGGTCAATACCTATTTTATTTTGGGTATTGATTATCTCCAACTAGGCAGTTCAAATCTCGAAAGATAAAGAGAACTATTGATCGATGAATTCAACCATTAATTGTCAAGATAGACGGTTGGCTGTCCATGGACGACTTGGTGTTTAGACTGCTTGATCTCAACTCAAAGACAAGAGAGAAGGGAGATAATAAGTATAACTCGATGCGATTACTAGAGCATAATAGTGTTTTTTTTTTAGAAAAAGCTTTTTAAGGCTTTGAATGAAGCTCAGGTCACAAATTTATCAAACTAAACTACTAAAAGTTTGATATTTGTTTGATTAAAACTTATTCGCGAAGGATCAGATCACTAACCAAAACCAAGCTTTGATATGTTTTACGATTTTTCTAATTTTTAAAACTCGGGCGATCCAATACTCGACTCTGTAACAAACACGAAAATTTGCTTTAAAATTTTTGAAATTAAAAATTTTCCTTCTCTCTCTCTTGTTTGGTTCTTAAAGAAGAAAAAAAGGAAAATTTGAAAACTTTTCCTTCAATTTAAAAGTTAGGGCATTATTATAAACCAAACCTTGAAGTGGAGGGCAAATCCATCTGTACTTTTGTCGAAATTTAATTATTAAAGTATATGGTGTTTACGTCAAAATCTCCTGCAGCCTTGTGGTACTCATGCAATGGAAACAAACAAAGAGATGACGTATGCTTTGATAGCTTATCTCCCTCTTTAAAATCCCACCCCAAAAACTTGCCCTAAACACAAACACACAAACACACAGAGACAGAAGCATGAGTACTTCTACGGAGAGGAAGAAAGAAGCTCTATATAAAAAATTGAAACAGCTTCGTTCTCTTACCAAATCCACTGCTGTAAGTTTTCTTAATCCTTTAAACTCTCTAGCCCTAATTCCCAGTAATTTCATTTGGATTTCAGCCTTTTTTTAATTTATGATACCTTATTAAGATGTGAACGGTGGTATCGCACATTCTTCAATCGCTTTGGATTTCAGCCATTTAGGTTGAGTTTCTCGTTTTCGATCTAAAACCTTTTCTTTTAGCACCCCCGATTATCATTTGCTAAAATCAACATGTTGATTTTACCAACTTATCTTTTAGCTAATGGGAAAAAATTGACTTTTAGTAACTGAATTTTTAACACTTTTATGGAAAATTAGCTTTTTACGGCCAATTGGTGCTAAAAATGGGAAACTTGGCCTTAGTATAAAGTATATAATATTTGCCTAAAGGTTCATAGCATTTCCATAGAAATAGGTACCATTTGTTTAAAAATTCATATAATCATGTAAAGCTCATAACAAACAATTAAATTTCATGAATCCACTATTAATGTTTTGAAATTATGTTTAGAGATTCAGAAGTGATGTTATGAACTTGTTATCCAAAATGTTTGGAATTCAAAGCGATTCAAGGGCAATTGAGAGACCTGTAGTGAACGATCATAGTTGTTCTTTCAGCAATCAACGGTCTTGATTTATTTATATAAAAGATGAGATTTTACATGTATGATAATTTTATTTAATTCAAACCGTTAATTGCCGAACAAACGCCTGTGATTGCTCACTACAGGGGTGAATCCATTTCATTTACACACACAGAAATTGATACCCCCTCGTATTAGTGTTATCCAGATATATAAATTAAATCTGCCGAATTTCTTAATTATGCAAAATATTATTTTTCCTTTTCTGTTTATTGTGCTTTTGAAATCGTTCATTTGTGTTTGAAGGTAAAAAAAACCTCGATCATAGTAGACGCATCAAAGTACATAGAGGAGCTGCAAGAAAAAGTACAAAAACTAAACCAAAATGTGGCAGCTTCACAAAGTTCGAGTGACCAAAATTCATTGCCCATGGTACTACTTCAGCACCCTTTCTTTACCCAGAAATCAAAAAGGAAAAAAAAAAAAAAACCTTTCTTAACCTTAAATAGATCAGTCGTGTTACAGGTACCAAAAAAAGTATATCGAAAAACTACTCTATACTCACAATAAGCATGAGTCCCACATAAATGGTTAGTGTGAGATTCATACCAATTTTGTGAGTATTTTGTAAATAGTAGATTTTTCGGTACTCATTACATTTCTTTTTGATACCGTAACGAAAATAATCTATTCATCAAACTTTCAGCAGGTGATTGTGGAAACCGTAGAAAAGGGATTCCTAATCAATGTGTTTTCAGCGAAAAATTCCCCTGGTTTGCTAGTCTCCATACTTGAAGCATTTGAAGACTTAGGCCTTGATGTTCTTGATGCTAGCGTTTCATGTTCAGACACTTTCCGGTTAGAAGCCGTTGGGGGAGAGGTAAGGAAATGGATATCTTTGATCGTTTTAATTTTGTTATTTATTTTTGTTTTGTCTCCATTTCCAATTCTCCTATCATTTTGCTTATAAAGCACATCCTTTTTTTTTTTTTTTTTTTTGTATTATGTGAGTCGGGAAGGGTTACAATGCACGCTCTTTTCGGAGTGTTTGCGATATTCACCTTTTGAATTTTCTTAAATTAGGATATCTATATAAAAAGTTTATAATTTAATATATTTACGATAATCGATAGCATTTATGTAGGAGTTTATAACATTTGCATAAATATTCACAACAGCCACCTTAAATTCATAGAATTTGTGTGGGTGTTACAAGTTTTGGTCATGATTTTATGCAAATGTTATGAATTTCTATATTACACTTATGAATTCAAGACTAATGTTATGAATTCGTACTCAAATATCATGAATTTCTTGACAAACAATATTACAAAAAATAACTAAAAAAGTTTTTTTTTTTTTGGAAGGGGGTCTGTTTTTTCTCATTGACATATTAATTAGTAAGTTTTAAAATGTTTTTAATTGCTTGTTTGGGGGCAGAATCAAGGACAAGATGATAGCATAGACGCTCAAGTGGTGAAACAAGCAGTGTTAGAAGCCATGAAGAAGTGGAGTGAAAACACTGAGCACGAATAGTTAATTAACAAGAAAATGTTTTCTTGTTTTAAGGTTTTAAATGTTTTAAAATGGTTTCTCTCTCTCTCTCTCTCTCTCTCTCTCTCCCCCCCCCTCCCTCTTATGTGTGTGTTTTCTTTGTTATGATTAATCAAATTAAAATAACAAGAAAATTGTAGAAACAAAAAAAAGCAGAAGTCTTCAATTTTTGGCAATATTTGTATAGGAAAATGTTGGGTGATTGAACAAAACGAATGGCGGAGGAATTACATGGTTGTCTGATAAGCATTGCGCGATAATATAAAATATAAAATATTCAACGAGAATGTTACTGCTAGAGGAATTACTTATGTTGTTAGATTATTTCCCATTTGAACTAGCAAGATCAATAAAAAAAATTCCTACTTAAGGAAAACAAAAATGGAACCATTTAGTAAAATAAAAATTGAATTTTGATTAGAATTGAGACTAGTATGCAACCTCATAGAGAAGGCACTCAATAAAAGAAAAGTTCCTATCATCGATAAGTTTGGAAATTAGATTGCAAACAGTTAATATTTCCATTACATCATGGAATATCATGGAATAAGCACAAACACTTCAAGTCGAGTTGGATCGAGACGCAACTTAATTGACATTGATTTGAACTTGATCAACAACTTAATGTAGTTCAAAAATTAATACAAATGTGTGTTAAAATTCGACTTGGAGATGTAACAATCCCGAGGGTCATTCTTTTTACAATTTGGATCATTAGAATACTTGTCCAAAATAATCTTGAATCATTTTTGTTCTTTTTGTTGTTAGTTCATTTTGGAAATAGCCAAAATATCTATTTTTGTTTTGCGGTGTGAAGACATTTTCAAGCTTATAAGACCAAGTTTTCCGTTAGATTTTATGGGAAATCCCATAAAATCACGCACTTGATAAAATCACTCTATTTCACATTAGATAAAATTCAAGTGTGATTAAATCACCACCCAATGCATCATTTACCATTTTGCCCTTCCTTTTCTTTAAGGGGCCCCACCATATATAATAAAAATGAATATTTCAAATGAATCCGGGGGCAAAGCCGTAATTTCTTCTTCTGTCCCTCCCTCTTCTACAGTGGACTCATTTTATCAAATAAGGTGAAAGGGTGATAAAATCACCTCATTTTATCTAACGGAAAACCCGCCCTAAGATGAAACTGACAGGTATTTTGTTTTTAGGCTATGTCAATTCTTATGGTTGCATCAAGAGTTAAGAGCATCCACATTTGGGGCTCTCTAAAAATGTTAGTTATATGATAAAAAGTGTAAAAAGTGGGTCCCAAAAATTATTTGTTAGAGGGTTGTTAGGTAGAGAGTGAAAAATGGCTCCATTTGATATTGTTTGGAGTGTTTTTAGTGTTTATTAAAGTTAAAAAAAGAATTGT
>JAXBDA010001437.1:0-54880 GCA_036023075.1 Gaultheria prostrata | reverse complement strand
CTTTTCTGCTTTCTTTGATTATTTTTTTTTTTTTTTTTTTGGAGTAGGAGTATAAAGAAAGAGTAGTTTAATATTGTGAAGTTAGAATAGAGTGTCTGATTTTGTGAGTTTTTTAAAAAGTGACTTACTAATTTATAAAAGGTGTTTTTGAGGTTAAATTTGGTCCAATTTTTGCCTCCCCTGGTGAGGATGCCCTTAAGGCCGACTTCACGCTAAAAATACCACGCTTCTTCACAGAAAAGTTAAAATACTAGTTGTTTCCGGCCGGTAAAAATTCCAATCATGTCTCTCTAAATTAGCTGTAAGGTTTTTTTTTTACATTTTTACATTTTTGTTTAGTTTTCCGTCGTAATTTTTTGAATTAATCATTCATCTCGACGAGAGAAATCCAAAAAGTATAAATTTGTGGACCAAAATTGAAAAAAGTTTATGCAAGAAAAAGAAAATAGCAAAAATATCAGCTGTTTCTGTTTGGTTGTTTTAGTCTTTAGTTATTATTATTATTATTATTATTTTTTTTACTTTTAGTCATAATTTTTTACCTTCTAGATTCCTTATGTCGAATTGAATTATTAATCCAAACAACTATAACCCCAATCTAACAAAAATTCATAAAAAACAAACAAAAATATCATTTAGTTCATTTAGGGATTGTTTGGCCACCTCCTTTTCTACTTTTCTCATTCTCATTTTTCAATTTTGGATGTTTGGGAGATAACACCCGGAACTCATTCTTTCAAAACACATTTTCCAATTTGATGAAAGGAGAGGAGAAGTTAAAATGAGGTCGGGAGGAGCTTTTTGACTTTTCTCATTTTGATTAACAAAAGACCTACAAAATGTATTCTACACATATCTCCCAAACACTACTCTTGTTGCAAAATGCATTCTGCAAATTTCTCCCAAACACTCCTCCCAGATTCAAAACACATTCTGACCATAATCCAAAAACCAAAAAGCCAAAAACTAAAAAATGAAAAGCTGAAGGTAGACTCTCAAACACCCCTTAATTAGGAAAACTGACTTGTCTTCACTGTGTACACAAGAAGTCAAAAATACGATCGAACATACCATTTATACAATTTATTCAACAATAGCGTGACTGCCCCCTTAAGTAAGCAAATACTCGGTGCAATAGAGAGCCTAAGCTGGCTATATGTAGGATTTCAGAATTACATTTATTTTTAACTTTTTAAAATTTGTAGAATCCAGATAAATTCTTAGATAAATATTCTATAAAATGATTCTAAAAATCTAGAATGTCAAAGTCTGCAAAAAGATTCTTTGTAAACACGCACAAATTACGTTTGTAGCAGCCAAAGGGGTAGGGGCCACGGGGTGCCTGTCCTTGTAGAACTATAAATACCTTCACTAATTAGTTGGCAAGTATATTTGAAATAATTCTATAAAATTTGTCCCTGCAAGCAAGTTGGTTTGGAAGTTCCTTAATTGGGAAAATTTTCTAATTTTCTAATTTTGTGTAGAAAAAAACACTTAAAATTGCAAGTTATCAACCATATTTAGCCATGCGAATTGTAGTAAATGACGATAGTCTCTCCCTCTAACCTATCAAATAACGATGTATGGCCTTACAAAATTTACTTTTCGTTAGTTTCTTTTATGCATATGTCTTAGAGCTATGGTTACTAAAACCTATGATACATGATACACGTATCCTACTATTCGTATTGTTTTCCTCGGAAAACGACATGTATCAATCCCACACCGTAGCTTTTGCATTGAAATCCTACAACACTATCACGTATCTTACGATATATATGCATATCTCGATTCTGTACGACTATTTATTGGAAAAAGTTAGACTTTATGTTAAAAGACGGAACCCAAAATGTATTAATCTAAGTCATCTGATCTAATTATGGCTACATTCAAACTATTTAAAAGAAATCGATCCTACCTTAATATCAGGCTTGAATAAAAGAAAAAACCGTATTTCGATTGTGGGTTAAAAAGTTTATTAATGTGTGCATTACGACAAAAATGGGTACTACAAGTGTGTGTCATGACATTACCAAATGAATATACAAATGAGTACTCCAATGGGTTTAGTCAAGAGAGTGTTATCTTTTTTCAAAAAAATCTAAAAACTCTTTACAACAAATTTCAATTGGTTTAGTTTTCAAAAACAATAACTGAGGATTTACTTTATGGGACACACATAATATTTGCCAACCTCCTTTCGCAAATAAACCAAAAACTGATTTTTTGGTTTATTCGTTTCGTCTTTATTAAAAAAAAATTGCATTTATTAGTTTTGCATCAATTTTTTGTAGTTTATTGGTTCCTCTCGACGAGACGAATCTAACAAGTATGAAATTATAGTGAAAATTAATTATTTTTTGAATAAAGCCAAAATTAAACCAATAAACCACGTATTTTTAGATTCGTCTCGTCGAAAGGAACCAATAAACCACAAAAATTTGATGCAAAATTAACATTTGCGAATTTTTTTTGAATAAAGACAAAACGAATAAACCAAAAAACCTGTTTATGTTTATTTGCCAAAGGAGGTATAAACAATGAAAGTGGACAAGAAATTGGATTTGGGGTACCCGTAGTGACCCAAGTCACTACGTCCCCGTAGTGGCCTCAATTGTGGGCCCTATGAAATCTTCATGTAGAATCGGAACCGCACAATTTGTTGGGAATGTTGAGTAGATCATTCATGTAAAAAATCAAATTAATTGGATATTGGTAGCCATATATTCGGATACCATTTATATGGATGACCAATATCATTTGGAGAATACACTGTAAGACAAATTTGTCTCAATTGTGTTTCTATCAATCTCCGATGATCATAATTTTTTGTACCCATAGTGTGCTCAACATTCTTGAAAAAATGAACGGTTCCGATCCCAAATAAAGATTTCATGGGGCCCATAATTGAGATCACTACGGGAACATAGTGACTTGACTCACTACGGGAACCCCATGTCCCAAGAAATTCAAGACCGAGAAAAAACCGGTAAAAAACCAAATAAAAAAACAAACGAGACAGAGTCCTTCCTCCTGTGGTGGAAGATGACGTGGCGTGATATCAACATGGTTGAAATTCAACGGACGGGGTTTAATTAAGCTGTACTTAAGTCGGCGGCCGAATCGCTCTAACCTGCGCACACCTAGCATGTTTTAGGAAGAGAGGAGCACGTTAAAGGCAACTTCTTTTTTTCTTTTGCAAATGCTAGCCTGCATCTTGATAATACATAAAAAAAAGTGTATCCAATGTCACAAAAAAATACTCCATTGATATCAGTGAAATATGTATTGTTATTCTAATTTATTTGTTAGTACATACATATTTGGCAGAGGCTTTCAAGACCTTTTTTCTGCTGGCAAGTGTTAAAGGTAGCTTGTTGGTGCGTGATGGATCTCACTTTTTTTTTTCCTACTGTATTCGGGCTAACTTACGTATATTTCGACTATTTCTTTTACTGGTTCGATTAAAGAAATGTAAAAAAAGCCGTTCACGCTAGGACTACAAAATTCTCGCAACCTGACCTCGAGAGATTATCTAGATCTACAACACATTCATTTTGCCATTCAGGCTCAGTTTGGATGACAGCAATCTTAAGGGGGAATGAGAATGTGATGCATTCTTTTTATGATTCCAATGTTTGGAACAGACAGAAACAGGAATGTGATTCTATGATTCTTCGGATTCCTGTGTTTGGAATAATCAGGAATATGAACGAGATTCCTGATGACACGTTCAACCAGGAATCACATTCCCAAACTGAGTGGGAATCCGATTCCTCCCTCATTCCATGAGAATATCAGATTGCAGGCTCATTCATTAAGAAAAAAGAAACATTGACTTTAATAACTTTTCAAAATAATTGTTTACAGCATAAGATTACTGAATTAATCCAAACACTGAAATGAAATTACTCCAGGTATCAAATTCCTATGAATTAGATTCCCAGTAATCATATTCCTATTCGCACGAATTTGATTCCCAGTAATCAAATTCCTATTCCTATCCAAGATTCTGGTCATCCAAACACAGCCTTAAGGGTTTTATTTGAGCACCTTTAATAAGGAAGGGATAAAAGCTCCGGTCCAGGTGAGATTTTATTAGGCATTAAAGGCCCAAAGCCCAGTCAAATCTGAAGGCTAAAGATTTACAGGCCAGACCGGATCCTAGAGGGTACTCATTTCTAATAGCCTGTGTTCTAGGCTTCACCCCTGTTAGCCCAATTTGTGTTTCCCCAAATGGAGGTTTTGGAATAGTGTGCCGTGTACTCTCAATAAATTGCTAATCTTTTTAGTGGATTCTTTGGAAAATATTGAAGATCTGTTTGGTGAATTGATGATTGTTGCCTTGTTGGTACTATTAGGGGTGCTTTGAGTATTTATAATAAAAACAGTAACTAAAACAGTAAAGAATAAACAATTATAACCAAACAGCTTCGGTTTTTCTCTTGAAAACACGTTGAGTTAAAATTTAAAACGTGTATTGAAATGTGTAAAAAATATATATATAAAATGTGTGAAGATATGTTAGAAAGTGAAAAAAATATACTTGAGTTTGTATTTTTTTATCTTCTTATTTTCTTATTGTCAGCTTATTGAATTGATAATAGAAAAACCCTTCTTGTATAGTTTGTCGGACACAAGTCACCAATGCTATTAGTACTTTGTAATATTTGCTTTAGGTATAGCAGTGCAAAGAAATGCAAAGCGGTGTAAAATTATGGGGAGTAATTTCCAAACCCGGAATTTTCATTAAAAGATAAAAAGGGGTGTGAATATCAATTAATCAAACTATTTTTCTGTCTCTTTTGAATTATTTTTGTCTTCAGTGAACTTTTTTAAGATTTTGAATCTTTGATCATAGTTTTTGCTGGTTAGATTTCTTTCATTCAGATGAACCAATCATCCTCAAAAATCGACGCGAAAGTGACAAATAAAAAAAATTAAATGAGTACAAAAGTTAATCTGACAATTATTTTATCAAAACACCCTAAACTTTTGTTAGCCCAAGAGCATGACAACACATGCGGGTTAATGGAACGAGAATGAAGTAGTTGGATAAAGAAGACTAATTACCATGTGGACATAGGAAAATTTGAAACTTATTCTTTAGCAAACAATTAAATTAAATTAAGCTGGGTAGTAGTCATCGAAACTAAGTAATGTCACGGACCAATCTTCATGCCGCTAGAAGCAGAGGAACCTAACAGCCCATTTGGATGGGGGATTTGATTTTTGGTGGATTTGTAATGAAAGCGGATTCGATTTTGGGTGAATTTATAATGAGGGTGAGCCCACCTCCTAAATGGACCTTAGAGGGTGCTGTCAGGGCCGGCCCTGGGCATAAGCCCACCAAGCCGCCGCTTAGGGCCCCCGATTTTTTGCCGGAAAACAGGGCCCCCAAATCTTAGAACATGTTATAAATTAAGTATGTCAACACATTTACGAATAGTGTTGTTGTGGTTTGATGGTAAGTTCGGTGTGTTATAACCATTAGGTCACACGTTCGATTCTTTGCGCCTACATTTTTAAACCAATATGCATCGAAAATAAATAAAAAAAGCCTCCTACTATGGGCACCATAACTCGAACACGCATCCTCAAGATAGGGAGACCTATTTTCCGCAAGGAACCACTGCACCACAATGCATTTATTATCGTATTATCAAACAAATAATATATATATATATTGTGTTAGACCACGCTTAAGCCTGGGTGTTGTGCATGAGATGCACAACATCGTGCTGTGCAGTCTCATGGCACGGCCGCACTAGCATTTTTTCGACAATCGGAGATGTTTACCGCGTACAACTCGTCGACTACTACAAGTGTGCCAAAAATCAACTCAATCAGATATCTTTAAGTGCCTCATCGGAACACAAACAATTTGAAAAGGTAGTTTTGATCCAGTGTTTGTGTGTGTTCCATTTATTTTCAAGGTATTTATGTTCCTATGACGCACTAAAAGACATCCGATCGAGTTGATTTTCGGTACACTTATAGTACTCGATGAGCTTTACACGGTGAACGTCTCCGATCGTCGGAACGAGGCTGGCGCAACTGCGCCAATGGCTGCACAACACGATGCTGTGCATCCCATGCACAACATCCCCCCGAAGTCCCCTCCTAAGAAAGGTGGATTTGTAATCTGCTGTTTGGATGGTATTTGGAGAACCTTCCAGAAAAATCTAGAAAATTTTAGACCATTCTAGATTTATCTAGATTATTCTTTAACCTTCTAGGGAGTTCTCCACTATTCTAGAATACTCTTGAACCTTCCGGATTATTTTAGAATTCTCTAGTTTACTATAGAGGATTCTAGATCCATGGAGAGTAAGGTGTTAACTCTCAACAGTTTGAGAGTCTCATTTTTTGCTTTTCATTTTTAATTTTTTGGCTTTTTGACTTTTCGAATTATTGTCAGAATGTATTTGAATCTGATAGAAGTGTTTGAGAGAAATGTGTAGAATGCATTTTGCAACATTAATATTGTTTGGAAGATATCTGCAAAACATATTTTGTAGTTCTTTTGTTAATTAAAATGAAAAATGAGAAATCAAAAAGCTCCTCTCAACCTACTTTTGCACTTCTCTAGACCTAAAAATGAAGAATGAGTTATCCTATAACTCATTTTCCTTCACATAGGCCAATCACCCCCAGACTAGAAAAGCCAATAATGAAAATGTAAAAAGGAGGGGGCCAAACACTCCCTTCATATGAGTTCATTTGAGCCTAAAAGTAGGTGAATGAGCTCACTTGCACCTATAGAGAGTTGAACAGAGTAGGTAGATAGCACTTGTGTGAGTTTAGCCTTGTATTGCTTATGCATTGATTTTTTGGGAAGAGGGGGTGCTGCGCAGCCTTGTGTTGTGCGGCACTTGGTGCCGCAGTGCCGGTGTCGGTCCGATGATCGGAGACGTCTACCACGTAGAGCTCGTCGAGTACTATATGTGCATTAAAAATGAACTCGATCGGACATCGATAAGTACGTGATCGGAGCATATATAACTTAAAAAAATTTGGAACATATATGACTTGAAACACTGGATGAAAACTATTAAACCCATTTTTTTCAAGTTATTTGTGTTCCGATTACGCACTTAACGATATCCGATCAAGTTGATTTTTGGTAGACTTGTAGTACTCGACGAGCTCTACACAATGGACATCTCCGATCATCGAACTGACACCGGCGCGGCGGCTCCAATTGCCGGCGCAACACAAGGCTGTGCAGCACCCCCTCTGTCCGATTTTTTGTGAAGAGCTTCCTTACCCATTAATCTCTTGAGTACGAGTGAGTGTGGTGCGGCCTCACTTGAGGGTAAGTTAGCTTGGTGTAACACTAACTTTGACAATTGCAGTGATATTTGCCTAAGTGCAACATAGAGGGCGGGCAAGAAAGTCTTGTACCGTGACGTTAAGTTGGTTAAGTAATTTAATTTGACTTAAATGGATTATTGAGTTTTTTTTTTCAACTTTTTACGTTTTACGAGATATGTCATGTTTTTCACATACGTCAACCTAAAAAACAGTCTTAGTGGAACGGAAGCCAACTTCAAAGGTGGACAATCCGTGTCTCCTAAAATCCTAGCTGTGGACCTTGTGTGATCTAGCCTTGCTCGAGCTTCCAATGACAGTTATTAATCCTCAAAATAATACTGCGCAGTTTTTTTGTTCGCCGCTTGATGGCTAGAGAACAAGTGTTTGTCGTGGGTCATCCTAATGGACTGCCATTCTGTATGAGGACTGGTGGTGTCCTCATACCGGCCAGCTTCTGATTTCAAACCAAGTACTCTGGATTCCTTCTCTCTATCATTCGAAGATTTGCCGGAGGAGTTCAATTTCATAGAAATTGACATCTATGTCTGCCATAGTTGTCCTCGTTGATCTCAAATTCTCAATCTCAATAGAGTAGTTGACTTTTGCACAAACAAAACTATGATAGTATTTTTAAGCATTTAGGGTCTTGGTTATATTATCCATGCTATTTTTACGAGACAAGTAATTCAAAAAGCTAATTTAAGCCAACAAGATTTAGAACAAAGCCTAAGTCAATTCGAGCAATGCTATACAAACCCAATAATAATTAGACTTATTTTCTAAGCACACACTTGTGCCAAGATCACATGATAATTACATCAGATGGGTCTCATATAATTGACTATAGTTTAAGATTGCATCATTTTCGTTTTCATACACTGTCACTCTAATTTTTCACTTTAATTTTCAGGCCTATGAATCATTTTCCTTTCCGTATATATATATATTTTGTCATTCGTCATTTCTTTCCGTATTTCGCTTGTAGTTATATAGTTTTCTCAAAGTCGAGGTTGGTGGGCTTCAATATCCACGCGGACAAAATGGGCTTTTCATTTAACCAATTAGTCACTTCGTGTAATTGGGCCGGTCATGCTAACGCACCACCCTCTTTTCGCGTACGCGGTCCCGTCTTCTTCCCCACAACCAAATTCATTCACCACAGAGACTTTCCGGCAAAATCCTCCATCCTCTTCGTCTTATCAGGTCTGACTCTCTGTCCTCTCTCTCTCTCTCTCTCATTCGATTGCATCGAGATTCGTGTTCTCAATAAATCGATCTGTATAGGAACAATGTTGATCTGAGTGTCATGAATTGCAAGAATACCTATTGGAACTTTGGAAAAAAAAATACGAATTGTATTGCTCTTTCGGATATTGAACGGTATACTTTTGGTGGTGACTTTCTTTTATGGAAAATGCCAACCATTGTCCAGTAGGCAGTGCTTAATGCGCCAAAAGTGCATTGATCTTTGTGAAAACTGTATAGATATCCGTGAAGTGCAATGATATAGTATATGTGAAAATGTAAGAAAATTGCAACTGTTTTGGCATCATGTATGGATTATCCACCGGCCACGGCTGTGGTTGTCAGAATTGCTCTGTCGTTACAACTGTGTTATTTTTTATGCACCTCTTCTTTATATCTTAAATGTTCTAGTTTTGCATTCCGATTTCATGGACATTATGTTAATTCTGGCTTTCCAATTCTGCTTAACATCTGAAGTTTTCTTTGGCAGAGTATAATATTATTAACCAAAACACATATTGCGTATATCCAAGTGGACTTACATTATTACAAAATAGAAGAGGAAAAACAAAGGCAAGCAGGGGGGCCATAAGTTGATCCCCCCCAAAAAAATTATTGCGGTATCATATTTATGAGGTCCAATATGATACCGCAATCGCCCAAGCATTGGAGAAAAAAGCTCAAGCAAGCTTTCTAATCACATTAGAGATTTTTTTAATTTTTTTTTTTTTTTGCAATAATTGAAGAAATCTAAGAATCTGACGCTTGTGAATGCAACAAAGAGAAGAAGTTTCTCTTCAAGAGGTTCTGAAAACAGGGTGAACAACAAATAAGCGAGACAACTCTCAGAGAGCAAGTTCAGATCAACAACTTCCCACGCTTTACGCTCATCTTTAGTTCTAACTTCTAAGTTTCTTTTTGATTGCCATCCATAGATTAAAGGTGTGCCTTAGTGTGAATCTAGGAAAGCAAACTAATTTGCAAGAGCGAAATGCCTTCAAATTGCAAGTCGCGCCTTGGGGTGAATCTGGGAAACAAAACTAATTTGCAAGAGCGGAATGCTTTCTAATTGCATTCCAATTAGTGGCTGTAGGTGCTATCAAATCCTTTTGGGTCACTAGAGGTTTGCCCAGTCGTTAACTTCAAGCATTGCAACACTGAATTCGCAGGATGGGAAAATAGACCACTAAATTTCATTAGCTTTAGATTTGCTAGGCTAAAAGGATGCCGATAGATAACATTGGGTCCAAGAAAATATTGAACCAAAAGGGAGCGAATTGTCATACAAACTACATGTATCAGCACCATTACCAATCAAGTGTTTCAGAAAAGCCGTGGTCAATAAATTCGAGGGTAAGGATAATCCTCGTAGTCCATGAGAAATCAATTGAAGAAGCATAGTCTAGAAGCATTTACCTTTAATTGTGCCTTAATATTTTTCTTACTTACCCATTAGGTATCCAAACTTCCAACCACATAAGTTATACCTCTTGAAGCATCCTTTCGTTACAAAGTTATGAGTGGAGAAAGATTTGTTTCTAACCTATAAAATTGATGATTAAGAGTTCAACATGCATGTGATTTAGGAGCATTGATTACTGTGGTTATTATTCTTAGGTGTATAAATAGGATAGTGGTTTCTCAAAATGCTGTAAAACATACCCAACAGTAGTGGTTAATCTTGGAAGTACTTGCATGTTTTTAAGATGCAGGACCGTTTGCTTGATCATTAATTATGTTGTGGCTCATCGTATTTGCGTGTCTGATTCAAATTTTCACATTCATTTCCCAGACACTTCTCTAAAATTTGGAAACAAATTGTACTGTTAGGGATGTGATGTCGTTAGTTATTAATTTTGTTGTTGGATTTGTGGTGGCATGGCAAGCAACAGGGCTTTAGTGTTGCACTGGGTATAAAATGTATCAATATTATATAGCAGATACCTTTGGAAAACCATTTTCAATCTGCTCCTTAATTGATACTATTGGTCAATGCATATGTTTGTTTCTATGCTCATGATAAGTGAAAAATGTTATCTACACTCGCTTTCCTTTTGGTCTCTCACACTTCCTCTTTGAGAGGCAAAAATATGGTAACACTGTGTGGGATCATTTATCCTTCTGATTGATCTGTGTATGGTTCCTTGACTCAGAGTTGCATCTAATATGTGCATCATCTCGCTGTTCAAAAATAAAATAAAGTAATGTGCATCATCTTTTGATTCTCGCCTTTGGTTTATTTTGTTCTCCTTCCCAATTGGTGGAAAAGGACAATTGTGAACCATCGCATCTTTCTAATGCATTGAAGTTGTTATCCATTATTGTACTCTCATTCCATGTTTTTATTTATTTATTTGCGTAAGTACCCTAATTTCCATGTTAGTCATCCGTGCTACTGCTATGTATTCTGTAACCTGTTGCTGTCTCTTTTCACCATTTGAAAATCTGATTAAATATTTCATTCTTATTCCGGAAATGTGAAACTCGTTTATGAAAAATCAACACCATCTCGCTTCTGTTTCAATAGGCTTTGTCTTGTAGGTGTTCGATGGAGATGAACTGATTCAAGTTCAACGGGCAGAAACAAAGAACTGAGATTTGTTGTTTTCTTGGAGGAAGAAAATGCCTTCTCAAAAGATTGAATCTGGTCATCAAGACAGTGTTCATGATGTGGCAATGGATTACTATGGCAAGCGCCTTGCAACAGTGTCTGCTGATAATACCATTAAGATAATCGGGATAAGCAACTCAACCTCTCAGCCTCTTGCCACCTTGAGTGGTCACCAAGGACCTGTGTGGCAGGTGGCTTGGGCTCACCCAAAGTTTGGTTCCCTCCTTGCTTCCTGTTCTTACGATGGGAGGGTCATAATTTGGAAGGAAACTAACCCCAATGAGTGGACCCAAGCCCATGTTTTCTCACGAATTTGGCCTATGTTTAGCCTGTGGATCCTCGGATGGGAACATCTCAATTTACACCGCAAGAACTGATGGCGGCTGGGATACATCATCCATTGAACAGGCCCACCCGACCGGTGTCACTTCTGTTTCATGGGCTCCATCAATGGCTCCAGGTGCTCTCGTTGGTTCTGGTCCGCTAGATATCGTTCAAAAGCTTGCATCTGGTGGTTGCGATAACACTGTGAAAGTGTGGAAGCTCTCTAATGGATTTTGGAAGATGGATTGCTTCCCTGCTCTTCAAATGCATACCGATTGGGTTAGGGATGTAGCTTGGGCGCCTAATTTGGGACTCCCTAAGTCCACCATTGCGAGTGCTTCACAGGATGGGAGAGTTATCATATGGACAGTACGGACGGAAGGGGATCAATGGAATGGTAAGGTTTTGAAGGATTTTCAGACCCCTGTTTGGAGGGTATCTTGGTCATTGACTGGAAACATACTGGCTGTGGCTGATGGGAATAACAATGTGACGTTATGGAATGAAGCTGTAGATGGGGAATGGGTTCAGGTGACAACAGTTGATCCATGAAGGTCGAGTTTCATGAAGTATTTCTTTTGGCCTAGTTTATTTTGTTATGTTCAGCTACATGATCTGTTTGCTTACAAATTCAAGTGAATTTCCATTTAATGTGGTTTTGTATGGTTAATTCAGTGCAAACAATAAGAAAGAAATATCAAATTATAAGCAAAAATATATAAAATTCCATTGCCACCATCACTACCACCACCCTGAGAAGTGTAGACACGTCTACAGGCCTCACGTATCCGTGTCCGACCCCCAATTTTTTTGACAAATAGAATATATAGATAATCCACGTGGAAACCAATCACTTCAAGGTCATAGTCAATTTACATTTTTAAGTCAAACGGAATAGTCAAATGGTCTATCGCAACCCAAATTATATTACATAAGTGCATAATGTTATTACATGCCTTTGTCAAAAGAAAAACGATAACTCAAATTACAAGTTCTTCTTTTCCAAAATATTACAAATCCCAAGGAGCAAATAACTAGTCCAATGAGCTTTCAACATGATCATGCAAGTACATCCGCAAGCCATGTCACTCTTTTCCATGTTAGGCACCTGAAAATTATAAGGGTGAGCTCACTAGCCCAGTAGGAAAACATCTATCGATTCTAAATGGAAATGAGATGCTTATGACGTACAAAAAAGGAGGCTAATTATAAGATAGACCAAGAAATTCCTAGATAAGTACTAAGAATAACACAAGGTTCAAGGATTGCCAATTTAAGTCAATGAGGAAGGAAATCATTTAATAAAAATAATAGAATCATGCGAACGGGCTATGGTTGTCACAAAGATCGATAACCACTAATATAGACCAAGTACCGCCCCGTCGTATCCGATCCGTATCCGACACGTCACATGTGTCCCAAAACATTCATGTCATGCTTCTCATCCATTTATTTCATTTATTATACTCCGGGCATACCATATAGGCCCCGTGTCACTCCGGGCATACCCTTTCGGGCCCCGTGTCATCATTATCACATTTCCATCATCATTTCATGTTCGTTGGTGTCATTTCGGTGTCCATGTATAGTTTCAGCTCAATTCGACACTCAAAACCCTAATTCGATCGATTATCGCCGAACTAGTGTCGTAAGGTGTCAAACAAGAAACACGAACCCCGATGAATCTTAAGGAATCATCAAATGCGCTAAATTATGCTCATGACATGTATCTCAAAGTGTTTCAAGTCAAATCGGTATGATTATAACACATTCACGTACACTGGAGGTAATCGTTCACTTTTGTCCTTGGTACCAGTACCACAGCGGGCAGAATCTCTGATCTCTGACAGGTACCAGTACCACAAAGTGCAGAATTTTTTTGACAAATTCAAGAGTTTTGAGTGAGGCTTGGTTTGGATGATTTCAAGGGCTATGAGTATGTTAGGCATCAATTCAACGGTCCAACAACACATTAACATAAGGTTCATCAATTTGGTTGATTTACAAGAGTTACCCAAACCCAAATGTGATTAGAACATGATATAATAGGGTTTTTTTTTTTCCAATTTTCAAGCAATTGAAGGGAGTGGGGCATGAATTGAGTTTGTTAACAAGTAAATTAGCGAATGACAATTTGGGAGAGCACAAAACAAGAAAGGATCAACATCAATTAAGCTAGAAATTTACCTCACATGGTCATTGAACAAGAACAAAGGGGAAATGAACAAGAATATGAGTAACACACATACATACCTCAAATTTACATGAAGAATTGATAGTGGTTTCCCTACCTCTTGAAATCAAGCTTGAAAAACCTCCCAAAATCAAAACCCAAGCTCTAGCTTTCAAAATCCTAACAATGCTCTTCAAACCCCGGAGTGAAATAAGTCCACCAACGCATAGATCATGGAATTTTATGAAAGTTTTGTGAAAGAAGTAAGCTTGGAGCTTGAGATTTGACTAAGTTGGTGAAGAGAGAAGTTTGAGGAGCTATGGAAGAGAGAGAGAGGAGGAGCCGGCTGGGTATTTTTGGGGGAGGAGATGAACTTTTGTCTCTCTCTTCACCATACACATATACTCACACACACCACATGTTTTAACTAAAACACACCACAAGTCCAAATCTCTGTTGTGTAAACCAAATTGACCCTCACACGCATACAACACCAATCCTATCAACACTTAGTCATTTTCATCATTTCTTACAATTCCTCACATTACCCCAATGTTATTTACGAAAAATAAATATAACTTTACGGGTCTTTACAATTTTGGCCTAACAAGTCACTTGATTATTTTTTAGTCTTTATTCGATTTTTTTCGTGATTGTTAGTTTCCCTTAACTTTTTTTTGTATATTATTGGCCTATCTCGATGAGAGGATTCAAAAAAATAGAAAATTATGAACCAAGCTTAAATTTGTTTGAATAAAGACAAAAATAAGTTAAAAATACAGATTTGTAAACTTATTAGTAGTTGTATTCAAAAAATTGATAGTTCTAATCAAAATATTTTACTTTTTCGATTCCTCTCATTGAGACAAGCCAATAATATGCAAAAATTTGACTCAAAGCAGACAAACGGAAAAAAAAATTCAAATAAAGACGAAAAACTTATTAGGCCAAAATAGGCGACGTGTGATTATGATAAAAACAAAGGGGGTGTCAGTGAAATTTCCCTTACAACTAAGTTTGTTAGGAAAGGATTTCCTCTTACGGGAGTACTATAAATACAACCTCCGAAGTCGTCGGTTTTTTTTTCTTTTGGTGGTAGTCCATAGGTAAGATGGCGAATCGCGGCAGTCGTTCCGTTAGACGTTGCAGCAGCAGTTTAATCAGATCGGGGCCGGACTTCTTCAACACGCTCAATGAAGAATTGATCATTGAAGTTCTGAAGCGGCTCCCTGTAAAAGAAGCCAATCGATGTAAGCGCGTGTGCAAGCGTTGGTTCGATTTAATCTCCAGTCCTTACTTTGCTCACTGCTACATTCGCCGTCGTTTTTCTTTGAAACCCCTCTTTTGCCTTCTTTTTCAAAGACACGATTAAAGCTAATTGGGAAGTTCTAGTTAATGGGTTTCAATTATCTACTGATGTCGAAAAGCATCCCGTTTTCAATTCACGTGGTTTCTCCCTCAGTTTTCTCCCTCCTAACTCCTTCCGATCATCACGGTCACGGCCCGCCTGTTTTTTAGCATCGAGTAATGGGTTGGTACTCTGCTCTACATCTATATTTTGGCAGAGGCTTTACTACGTTTGTAACCCCCTCACAAAGCACTGGGTTGCTCTCCCTCCACCTCCAACCTATACCAAAAAGGTTCTTATTGGATTCATCTGCATTCCAGATTTGGACAACGGCATCAGCAGCCGGTTTAAGGTGGTGCGGATTCTAGAGTTCGAAGAAAAATCCCGGCTATTCCCCGATCTCAGATTGGAGATTTTCTCTTCGGAGACAGGGAAATGGACTGACTGTGGGATTTCGGGGCACAAGCCCGTGTTTGGTATCGATCCCTTGGGCAACAGTGCTGTCGTTTGCAATGGTATGCTGCACTGGAGATCTGTCTATCCAAACCACTTCTTTGCTTTCTACCCGTATAATGAAGAGTTCCGAACCATAGCTCTCCCCAAGGAACGTTGCAATGAAATCCGTAATCATCTCTTTGGGGAGTCCCAGGGTCGTCTCAGGTACATCGGGTTTCATCAAGATACTTTCAGAGTTTGGGAAATCGAGGATTACAAAAGTGGTGAATGGAGTTTGGTACACAAATTTCATCAAAGTGAAATGGTAAGTGAGGATCCTATACTTGCTAAGTACGTGACTAGGTGCTCTTACCGTTTGCTAGCTTTTCACCCAATTGAGGGAGACATTATGTTTCTGGGTTTGCCTGGCCGCATCCTTGAGTGCGACCTATGGAGCAGAAGTTTAAAGTCATTTTGTTCTCTTGCGTGTCAGAAGTTTAAAATCTTCCCTTGTGTGCTCCCATGGTGGCCAATTTCAGTTCCTCAATGCTGATGGAAATGCTAAGTGAAGTTATGCAATTAATTTTTCATTTAATTCTGATTTATACAAGTTGGATGCTGGTTGTTGACGAACTAAGTGGTTTATTGTATTTCTTTCATGCCGTGAATACGTGATAATTCACTTTTGGAATTGGCTCATGAACTTTGATACTTGCTTCTTCTTTTTCTTTTTTTATTGGTTTGAGGACTTGCGATTTGAAGTAGGGATGGGGTGAGAGTGTAATTTTCTTGCCAATGTTAGTGTTCCACAACGTCCACTAATTTCTTAAATTTACGTACTTTGTTGGTCCATACAGAAAGATGAGTTGTTCTATCTTGTTGAATGTGTTGTGAAAGCCACTGCGTAGCCTTTACAATTGAAGCATAGCCTTCGCCATCTTTGCTACGTATCTGAAATTAGAATATATGGACCGATATTAAACCATAGGTACGGATGCATCAAGTTTCAATCTACGATCAATGGCAGCAAACTCAATATCAATGGCAGCAGTCTAAGCAAACCAGGGCCTGCTGGATGTGGAGGCGCTTTCCTTGAGGAAGGCTACAGGATTACTGGCTTCTATGGCAAGTTGGAGTATTGCTCAAACTTGGAAGCAGAACTTTGGGGCTTCTTGAGAAGTTTTGAATTGATTCGAGATCAGAACTTTGGTTGGAGTTAGCAACAAGAAGATTTGGTTTCTCTTTTCTTTTCATATTCACCAAAAAGATGACAATTTGCCTAGAGAAGGGTTGTAACTGGACGACGAGTTAGAAAATAATTGGACGAAATGTGAGGTTCTTTTTAATGGGTGTACTTAAAATCTATAAGCTTGTAATAGTGAGAAAAGAGTATTGAAAATAGCAGCTCCCGATTGTGGGCGTGGAATGAGAGTAAAAGACTCCTACTTCATGAGACTTAGTGCAGTGCAATGCAGTGCAACACACACACATGATAAACGCCAACCATTTAAAATTCACATTTTGTTGGACCTACCACAGTGTTAAGTATATCATGTCATGCAATGGCATCCCATTTTGGCTAGCATGTGCCCAGTGCCTTGCATGAAAATTGAGCCTCACAAAAACGGAAGACTCACTTTATGCAGAGCTTACCGGATGTCCACCGTCTATGTAAACTCACATACGAGTCCCAAAAAAACGAGAAAAGGACTATCACAAATTATGTATATATATATATATATACTGCACGTACAATGATAAAATTGCAGTGTCCGTAGCTGGACCATATTTTTTATGTGGGCTCCAAATTGATAAACTTCACATGCACTCATGAAGAAAAAAATGGAAGAGAATTAAAAAATGCAAGGAAAGTCTGACATGAGTTGTGATACATAGAGCATATGACATCATTTTAACTGTAGAGCATTGATATTTAGCGGACAAAAACGCATCACCAATATGCGAGATTGGTTTTTTGTGCAGTCTCCTATCATAACACAGTCACTACCAGTGTATGGAACAAGATTGCGAATCTTACCCTTGTTACCTGTCATGTGTGCAGTTGCTTCATTGTCAGGGATGCACTCATTTGTTTGGGGTTCATCGATTCTTAAGGCTGCTAATGCCTGTTAGCATCACTGGCTGGTAGGAGCAGTTAAAGCGATTGTAGCAATGAAGAGCATCATGGCCTTCTTTGTCGCAGATTTGACAAACAATTACACTGCTATCAGCTAGTGGAAATCGCTGACCATCAGAGGAACATGGCGGTAAGTGTTGTTTTGATTTCCACCATGCAGTTTTTGGCCAACAAAACCATATTTTGGGAAATATACATATTCAATGCACCTTTTATTATGCAGCTCATAGATTTGCAACAACGGTACTATTTCATTGAAGCATGGAACTGGCTTTAACATAATTGTAGTAAAACTGTCATACCTTGGGCCATGGCCACGAAGAAGGTGGAAAACTTTATAATATAATGTGAGAGTTATTTGGCAATGGCGCTAAGTTCATGGCAAATTCCTTTGAATGTCCTTAGATACTCAAGCATGGAGTGATTTTCTTTGCTCAGGTAGTATCAAGTCATATTCTTTTGATTGAGAGTCCTGTGCAAAAGAGTTGAGCAGACAGAGCAGTGCATCTCTATCCTCTTCTGCAGTCACAAGACCCACCACCGAACCTAACACATCTTCAGAAAGAGTGCTTGCTATCCACACTTTAACAAGACGGTCTATCTTGATCCATGCTTGAAAATCTGGGTTGGGAAGCATTTCTTTCCCTTCACCGGACTTAACCTTGCTTGGTGGTGCTGACTCCTCTCCATTGATGAAGCGCAAAACATCTTGGCTTTCAATCAAGTAGACGATTTGAGTTTTCCACAGAAAATAATTATATTCTGTTACACACAATGAGACTATGTCTGCGACATTAATCTCCAATTGGACTAATTAATCTCCAATTCACGACGTATTTCTCATATGCTTGCTGACCCTTTATGTTTGTATAGTTTAAGACTTTGAGAGTTATATATAGTCCATTCTTTTGGATTAAGAAAGAACAAGGACCTTCAAGATCAGGCTACTACAAGTCTACAACCACCTTGAAGGTAGCTGAGTTGGAAAAGTAATTGGGCTTAATATCCGCTCTTTCTTATGCAGTCTAGGTGTCGAACCAGCTTGTGACGGTAGTTTTATGAACTAGGTACCGTATGAGAAGTTTTGTTCTGCTTGTTTCTTAGTGGCTCTTTGTGGAGTAGAAATCTATGGGTGACTGATTGCATTCGAAATCGGGTGCTGTTAAAAGATAAAAGGACGACCATGAGCTGCTGCACCATCACCAGCTCATGCTCCTGCAGCTACACTAAACTCTAGCCAAGCTCCTAATCAGTTAGCAGAGTTAGTTATGTTAGAAGTTGATCTGTAATTTTTCTAGAAGGAATTCTGAAGATTCTTTCCACAATAAGTTTGTAGAATGGTCTAGAATTATTTGTAGTCCATTGACCACTTGGACGGACATAGGTCCTTATTTAGGATTTTTTTTTGTACTGTCTGGTTTGGAGTGGAGAAAAGACGCATCTGATCTTTTTTAGGATCGATTTAGGGACGAAAATATTTGATGTGACAAATTTTCAGATTGAGAATATTTCTCTTGACGACGTTTTAGGTGTCAGATATATTCATGGTTGAGGATACCGAGATAGGATACGCACCATAATGTTACTGTACTATAGTAAGACAGAGAAACATTCTTAAGTGGCAGTACCCTTTGCTAGAAAATCAACACACATTTGTTATATTCCCTAATGCACGTGCTTTGATCGGAGGAGCTCATGGATTGAACCATCAAGGTGGTGGAGCTCAGTTGATGTGGAGTTTATGAGGTTGAAACAACATTAGCCGCATCCTGCATCCACTTCTTTGTTGACGCGATTAAGCTATGAAAAATGCTAAGTGCCCAGAAGAGAGATTCATTTGGAGTGAATCCGAGCCACTCATTGGATAGTGAATCTGAGCCACTCATTGGAATTTTCTGGATAATTTCTAGGTATATAGCACCACTTTTAAGCTATTGGTGCCTTGGAAGTTGTAGCCTCATCCGGCGAGTACTAGAATACGTAAATGTACGGGGTATCCTAAGACGTGATTAGTCCTTTTTTTTTTTTTGGGTGGAACCGACTTATAACCCAAATTAATCTACAGTTTTGCGAATGTCATAATCTGCTCTTTCTGGCAAAAGTTTCGATGTCTCTGTGAAGCCAAATTCAATACAGCTGGGCATTAGCCCTACAGACATAACCAGCTGTTAACTATGAGTTCTATGGCACTCAGTTTGCGATTTGATTGGATGTCCTTCCCGAGTCGGTTCTGAGTTCAAGCTCAAGATACAATAGCTTTAGGTCTCCCAAAATTTACGAATTTTCCTGGCCCTACTTTTGTATCCCTTATCTAATAGCCAACAAAAAAAGAGTCTCATCTTTAATATTCTTTTCAAACCCCCGAGAAAAGTCAGGACTGGCTACGTGTCGTTCCATGTCTCTTGTTTTGAACCTTGTTCCTTGTGACATTTTTGGGGGGCAGTACTTCCTATTATGGCATTGGTTCCATTTCAAATTTTCAATCCAAATTGTTCTAAATTTGAAAATCGTGATGTAAGCATTTTAGTTTAGAATGTACTTTTTGGAACGGTTTAATGTTTTTTTAGCCTACATATTTTTCTGGATATTCTCTTAGAATTAAACAAGGCCCACTGGGCCACCCATGAACACGTACAATTCAAATGAATTTTTTTTTGGTGTTCAGGAGCAATGCTCCACGGGCTCTCCCACCACACATTTGTGCGGAACTCACCACAAATTGTGTGATTTCCCCCGGGAGCACTAAAGTCTGAATAACTTCTCATTCGAATGGAAAATGCTGAAGTGAGATTACACCAACTTTTGCACTAAATGCATTTAGCATCCACCCAATGAGAGGAAGCAGGAAGGCCCATGGTGGGAGTGGTCCTTGAAAAGGGTACATTTAGGGGTAGGCTTTGTTTGGTAAAATTTGCTTATCAAGTTTATATTTTGTCTCTGAATTTTTATTAATTTTGCATCTTAATTCAAATATTAAATATTCGAATAAGCAAATTAGCAGACAAGCTGGCATTACCAATTTATGTGTGGATGTAAAGATATTCAGGTTTTGTTGGAATTTGTCCCACATTGATTGATTATCACCTCGAAATTTAGTATACGAGCCTGGGCGACCTCTCAATTTACTGCCAATTGGTTTTGAGTTGGATGTTTTAATATGGTATCAGAGTTAGGTTTTCGGAGGTTTTTCCTCTTTGTTTGTGCCGTAGTTGCACTTTGTTCCGTTGTGATTCGTATGTTCTGGATCCTTTGTTGACCTCTCCACATGCAAATCAGGGGTCGCACATGCAGGGGAGCAGTGCCAACACTGAGTTTCGCGAGGCCCCAACCCTATCCTCAATTTGAGGCCCTTCACATTTTTTTTCTGTAAGAAGAATAAACAAGACTATTATTGAAACAAAGATCAACATCTCAAGTTTCAAACAAAGTTCTGAACCGGGAATATGTATACAAAACTATTACTTCGATGTACCAAAATATACATAATCCGATACATAAAAAGTCATAAACCCATATACAAAAGTGCTACCACCATGCATTGACCATTTATCAATATATACCTAACCACATATACAAAAAACATTTACACTTAAACTCAAGTGGGTTGGGTTATTGGGCCTCCAAAACTTGAAATGGGTCTTTTTACCTAATATATCTATACTACTAACATATAGGACCTGAGTGTCCTAAAATTGGGCTCATTTTGGGGGGAGGGGGGCAGACACGGGCCTCTTGGGCCTATGCCCAAAGCCGGCACTGTGGGGAAGTGTTGGAATTTGTCCCACGTCGGTTAATTATCACCTCAAAAACTAGTATATGAGTCTGGGCGGCCTTTCCACTCATTGCTAATTACTAGTTTTGAATTGAATGCTTTAAAGTTTTGTATAATCGGAAGGAAGAAGGCAACAACGTAAACATGAGCTTCGTATGACTTGAAATTAAAATTAGCTTTTGCTTTGCTTCATTTTATTTCAAGCCTGAGGAGTGCCAGGAAAATGAGACACTTCCTTGTCAAGTTAAGGCCCGGAAAAGGAATTTAAATTTTTTGACTACCATACTGTTCGTCGGCTGAAGCCTAATTTAACCCGGACTAGCGTAGTGTTTCATCAATCAGAATCGATAAAGAGATAGAAATATCATTAATAATTACATAAAGAGTCCTTGCAAAATGAAACAACCCACGCCAGGGAAATAAGCAACTAATACAACCATAAACAACTAATACAACAAAGCACTAAGAGAGGTTTCCATCACCGGCACAAAATGTCCTAGTGCATGCTTGGCTAAACGGTGAGCATCCTGGACCTCCTGCCGATCTACTTTCGAAATTTTGCAAAACTTCAACTTTGCAATCTCCTTTCTCAGGTTGCATACCAAAAAGGTGTCACGGTGGTGATACTCGTTCCTGCTCCCTATCTGCATAACAGCATTAAAACAATAAGTAAGAATATAGACATTAGAAAAGTTCCTTTTCTTTTGTGTCCATATATTTGACTTTCATCCGGGGCATTAACCTGGTTTTGATGGAGCTGCGCTAGTGGCAAGGTTTTAAATACCGGTTTTGCGACACGTAACGGTTTTAGGTTTGGTACAACGATTTCGGAAGTATCGCACGTTACGTAACGGGAATCGGGTGTAGCGGTCGTGAGATAAAAAATAATTTTAAATTACTTAAATAACCCGTAACGGTCGAGTATTGACCGTAACGGTTGTGAATCGGTCCGGACCGATACGTAACGGGAACCGGCCGATACACATGCGATTTTTTCCTCTCACCTGTATACCGGGGTGTAACGGTATCGAAGAGGCCAAAAACCGTTACGTAACTGCGGATACGCTACGTAACATCCGGTATTTAACCATGGCTAGCAGCCTAGTTTCGCAGATTAGTGAGCCTATCGAATAAGATATTGAGTTATCAAAAACAGTTTAACAATTTTTCTTTCTTGTACTGATTTTTTCAGTGTATTAAATAATTTTAAATTGAATTTTTTTTTCCATTTTCAATATTCAACTATCTAAGAAAGAAAGAAAAATCAATCATGCAAGGAGGTTGGAGGAGCTGGAGAAGAGTACTTGCATGGGGGAGATGGGTTAATTTTTGGCCCTCCCCTTACTCAAAGCGCCACCCATCAAGCAACATGCACGTGCTGTGTTTCCCAGCCACGTGATCATCTCCTACACGTGCGACCACGTTGGCGTAGTGTAGACACGAAATGGTTGACGCACGTGTGGGAAGCATCAAAGAAGGACGAGAGGGTAGTAGTGCAAGGAGACAGGGGAGAGTGAGACTCAGGCGATTCCATTTTCCAGCTATGTACAGTTGAATTTTTGGTGCCTTCGACCCCCGCTGAGGTTGGCATTTTGAATACCAAATACTATAACTTAAAAAATACTCCTGTACTACACCCTTTTTTTGTCGACAGTTATGGATGTCCGGATCAATTTACGGACATTTCGATTAATCATCTTTTTGATTGGTTTAGGGGCACCTGGAATACCACTTACTTTCTCGTAAACCTCAAGAATCGAACTTTAATCGATTGGGTGGGAAACAAACCCATCAATCAACCAGGGTAACCCCGGGACAGGGGCGGCCCCAAGAAGACGCTGAATATTTTGGTAATTTTGTATAACTACACTCAATTCACTAGATCTTGCACCAAGATATGAAATATGTATAACTTTTGTAGATTCTTGATCACACCGATAGAAAATCCTACGTCCGTCTCTACTTTGGGATAAAAGAACTATACACTGCATATGATAATTGATACGTATAGGAGTAAGAATAATGACTGAAAATATATATATGAATTATGAATATTACTAGTAGTAGTATAATTAATTTAGAGTCACATGATGGCTGACAATGCTCCCACACCTTCGTCACGTGCTGAGTTGGACCCCATGTACTCTGTAGATGAAGCATCCGACTCCAAAAAGTTACAGTACAAATGAAGAAAAATAATCATCTAGCTTTCTCTTTTTCTTTGTCTACTTTTTTTTTTTTTTTTTCTCTTTTTTGTTTTTGTAGTTTCATCAAATTGGATAACTACTATATGCGGGAAAAACCCCGAAAATAATACTTGATCATAATACTTGACTTGTTAAATTCATCTCGACGAGAAGAATCAGAAAAGTAATATAGTATAAACTAAACTTTAAAAAAAAAGTTGAGAAACAAAAGAGCGTAAATACTTTTTTTCACTTATTTTTTCGAGTGAAATTATATTTTCTTTTCATTGTCCTACCATTTTTACTTTCTTATTCTTCATGTCAAGATAAATTTGATTAAGTCAAAAACACCACAAGCCAAAGTTCCTAGAAGCAAGGTTTTAAATATCGGTATCGGGATACGTAACGGTATCGGTGATACAGTCAAATATCGGCCTGTATCGGACCGTATATCGGTTAATATCCGTATCGGTCCCTCGAAAAAAACGATACGTATCAACCGATACATCACATATTGGCCGATATTAAATCCTTGACTAGAAGACTAAGTTAAGGGGACAAAACAACGATAATATTGTTGGTGTTTCATTAATTTATACCTAACGTCTAACTTTACCCATTCTTGCTCTTTAAAAGGAAAAAAAAAAAAAGGGAAAAAGAAAAACTATACCCATTCTTGAAGTTGGTTGCTATGGAAAATTGTCCAAGTGACTCGGGCAACGAGAAAGTAAACTTAAGAACAAATGTGTACCCTTTATCTTTTGCTTATAATATGAACTTATATGTGTACTTTTCCTAAGGTTGACATGTAAAAAATAGTACTAGTATCGATTAGTGCGTACGTAAAATAAAAAAAATGAAATATTATATACACATATTTAATCTTTAATTTACCATCATATATTTATTAATAACGCAAGAAAACTTAAATTCGTTTTAATATAATATTAAGCTTATAACAGATGGATCGCTTTGATATAATTCAGGTCCCCGAAAAAAGAAAAAGGAAAAAGAAAAAGAAAAAAACAAATTCCAATATTCCGAGGGGTTTGAAAGTGAAAAACTCTGAAGAGGAGGACACGTGGACCGGATCGAGACCGTTTATTTCACAATGTTGAGCTGTACCCATCGTGCTTAAACGTGGGTTAAGGAATATAATCACAAGTAAGATAAGGGGGTGGAAAAGAACTAATCATTGCATTAAACTACGGGGAAAATGTCAGTAAAGAAAAAATTATGTCCCAATAAAAAAAAAATTAGCGCAAGTCCCGAGGGATAAAAATAATTTGAGAGTTGGGATAGAGAGAGAGCACCGGAATCTGGCTGTAAACTTGGATAAACTAATTAATTACCTGCTACACATTAATTACCTGCTACAATATTAATTACCTAAAAAATTAACCTACTACTTCTATTCTTAATGGGTGGAATTTCATTATCTAATTGTAAGATTTGGGATAATGGGCCTGTTTGGTTCTCGTTGATTGATAAGTAGTAGTATAAATAATCACTAATAAGAAAATTATTTTTTGTTAAAAATTATTTATTTGTTTATTACTGATTTATTTATTTTACTAAAAAGATTAAGCGATAATTAAACATTTGCTAAGTAAATATAATCAACTTTTTGGTTTTTTGCTTGTTACTTTTACATCATTCAAAACCTATATTGTGCTAAGTGTTAGCACTAAACATGATAATCACAACGTTTGTAAAAAAATTATGCTTGAGAAGTGTGAGTAAGTTAGGTCGATAAGGTGTTATTGTAGTAGATTTCTAACCTAATCAACTACCGAGTTACTCAAGCTTAGTTAAAAAAACTTGACTAGCTTAAAGTGTGATTGTTTTTTGCTTGATTACTCCATCATTTATTCAATCTCAAACAAGAGTTCGTTAACATTATATTGAACAAATTGACTTACAAAATTTACAAACATCATAACTTAGTTGATATATAACCTACTACTGTCTCTTTTATTTGACACTAATTACCTACCAATCGTAGATTTCTTGAATTTATTTTGTCCTTAGGTCAAAATCAATTTTCTCAAATATCCTTCCTTAAGTAAATTTTTTTTGTAAATTGAGTTTTTGTCACGAGTCAATGAAAAAATAAAATTACCCATAATTATCCATAAAATTATGGAAACCCAAAAGTGTTTTGGCAAAAATAATCCACTTGGATTTTTTTTTCTCCTTATTCTAATTTTTTCCTCATCTGCTAGTTATGCGTTGATTTTTTTTTTTGTGAATTATCAGTATTGACAAAAAGAATCTAAAAAGTAAAAAATTATGATCCAAACTTAATTTTTTGTGAATAAAAACAAAAATAATCTAGTAATCCGCAAAAAATTGAATTATTTTTGTCTTAAGTGAATTTTGATCATAGTTTTTTACTTTTTAGATTCCTATTATCGAGATCGAACCAATAATCCTAAAAAAACGACGCAAAACTAACAAATACGAAAAAAATTGAATAAGGACAAATAAACGAACACGAAAAAATTTGAATAAGGACAAATAAAATTACTAATCCAAGTAGGGGTGAGAATTTATGACACGACACGATAGCACAATACGAAGTTAGCGGGTTAGCGTTGAATATTTCTGACACGAAACACGTATATGACACGACCCGAGACACAATTAGTAAATAGGTCGGGTTCGGGTTTAACTCGTATAACCCGAGAATGACACGAATTAACCCGCATAACCCGAGAATGACACGAATTAATATCGTGTCAATTCGGGTTGTGTTCATGTCAAATTTGTGTAAATAGGTCGTTTGTAAGTTAATCATGTCAATTCGTATCGTGTTAGGGTTGCCAAGATTATTGGCAAATCAGGTTAGAGTTTAGTTTTTTGACACGATTAGTAAAACAGATCGTTTCGACACGAATCCAATCCGACAATACATGAAAAGTACATGAAAACGACACAACACGACCCGACGCTCGCTCTTAAATCCAAGTGAATTAGTTTTGCCAAAGCATTACAAATATCCCCAGACTGAACAAAGGTAAAAACCAATCATGTGCTCCCTGTAATTTAACAACCAGAAACAACTTTATAAAACTGTCCCGTACCCTGCAACCATTACTTAAAATATCATTCTTTCATCTTTCAGCAGGTAAAGAAAAAAAAAAAAAAAAAAAAGATGCTCCAATATTTTCAGATATTTCCAATTCGACCCCTCCTTTCACTCATCAAAACCCAACCCCACCCTCCCACCTTTCATCTCCTGCCCGCCTGTCATCTTCAAACACAATCCACCCCTCACCCTCTCTCTCCTCCTTTTTCTTTCTCTAAATTCTCAAACCAAACCGTTACTTCTCTCGTGCACGCCCCAAACCGAACCTAACAACACACACAAGAAAAATGCAAGCGCCGGAGTATTTCGTCGACGGCTATTTCTCGTCGGGAAACTGCTACTTCGATAAGAAACCGACCGCCGATAGTAATGTCGGCAACCACCACTTCACCGTCGACGACCTGCTCGATTTCTCGAAAGCGGATGAGGTTGTGATGAGCGAGGGTGTTTTTGACAATGTGAAGGGGAATTCGGCTGAGTCTTCGGGTGTTACTGCCGTTGATAGCTGTAATTCGTCTGTTTCCGGTGGGGAGCCTCAGTTTTCCGGTGGCTTTGCCGACGGTCATTTCTCTGGCGAACTCTGCGTTCCGGTAATTTCTCCTTCATATCAGTTACTCTTATTTTTGCTAGGAATGCAATTTTAAGTACAATTTCGTAAGCAATTATCTCCGGAGCCGTTTAATAGACCTCGTACATTGAACAGCTCCGAATGCAATTGTGTTCGAAAATTGTGTTCATATTTCTAGACCTTCTTTTCTTCTTTTTGTTGAAACCGGTTCTTGTAAGTTCAATATTTGGTTAGAATTTTCTGAATGTTAAACTTAATTATGAGTGATTTTCCACTCTGTTTTCTAATTCCTGTTCTATTAATATGTTACTTCAATTTTGCCTAAAATTTGGTCTAAAAAACGTTGAGGTTGAATTCCGTGCATGTTCATTAAATTCAAGACTCGGAATAATTGAAAATGCGGGCAAACTGACCCGATCATTCAGTTATCCAACAAGTGTTTGTTTCATTGTATCAGTATTTATCCTGTACAGTATGAAGTATTGTACCGAGTATTTTATTTCTGAACATGCATCTCAATTCAAAATTTTGAAAAATGTACTCAATTAATTGAATTTTGCTTTGTTTAAAATTTTTTTTGAACAGTACGACGACTTGGCTGAGCTCGAATGGCTCTCGAACTTCGTGGAGGACTCCTTCTCAAGCGACGAATTCCAAAACCACCTCCACTTAATCTCCCCCACAAACAACCCTCCCCACATCGCCACCTCATCAATATCCCACGTACCCCCACGCGCCCACGCGCCGCCTATATTCCCGTCCGACGTCTCCGTCCCAGGCAAAGCCCGCAGCAAGCGCTCACGCGCCGCCCCCTGCGACTGGTCCTCCCGCCTCCTCCTCCTCTCCTCCTCCCCCGCCACCTCATCAGAACTAGCTAAAACGACACCGTCGAAGAAAAGGGACAACAACGAGCCCATGGGCCGTAAGTGTCTGCACTGCGGGTCTGAAAAGACTCCGCAGTGGAGGACCGGGCCCATGGGACCGAAAACGCTGTGTAATGCTTGTGGTGTCAGGTTCAAGTCAGGTCGGTTGGTGCCCGAGTACCGACCCGCCGCGAGCCCGACTTTTGTGTCGGCTAAGCACTCGAATTCGCATAGGAAGGTTCTGGAGCTGAGGAGGCAGAAGGAGTATCAGATGCAGCAGCAGCAGTTTGTGAGTCAAAGCTCGATTTTCGGCGCATCGAACGGTGGTGATTACTTGATTCATCACCGTCCTGATTACGGGCACATGATTTAGTGCGCGCTGGAGTAGCGTGATAGGGTGGGAGTCTTTTTAAGTTTAACATCGATGATCGAGATTAGTGTGCTAATTTCCAGTTGTCTTTTTTGGATAACTTGGAGCTTTTTCCAAGGAAAAGAAATCTAGAGGGGAAAAGAAAAAGAAAAGGAAAGGGAGGGAGAAGATGGTCAATTCGTTGTAGACTCTAAATTGTTATCTAATTTTTCTTTTTCTTTGTTTTGGAACTTTGCCAAATAAGGCAAATTGAGAATCAAATTCCCGTTTTTCATGATCATGTTTCCATTTATTTCATGTTAAAATTATGTAGTCGGGCGTTTTTTCGCTTTTAGCACAAGTGCCAAAAAAACTGAAAGAGCTAAAAATATTTGATGAATATGAGAAGAATGAATTGAGAATATCTGGGGTAACACTTTTAGAAAAAATGGAAAATCACCACTTATATTACTGGTGTACAACTTATTCCATTTAGACTGTCCTAAAATAAAATCCGTTTTAAAAGGTTTAAAGGAAAAAAAGTACTTGTACAAAATCCTGATTGATAATTGAAAGTGATTTTAAAAACTAAGAATAAATATAATGTTAAAACATCTAATCAAACTTTTTAAGTGTAAATGCATTTATTACATGCCCGGTAAAAAAATTGAGCTCGTCAATCATATGGAAAATAAAACCTCTACCTGATGGTCAAGACTTAAGATTTAAAGATTTGATTGTTTCTAAGATTAATCATAACAATATCGACTCCTTGGGTCAGTCCATATGACTCAGAGTCTTTGCTTTAGCTTTAAATGGGTGAGGATCTAGCAGACGGCAAAATTGACCCCAAAATTGTCAATTATTACTAAGATGACCCGAACATGTGAGTTAGGAAAAATCCCTCTAGGGAAAGTAGGAGACGGATGGAGTAGCTTGTTTTGCTTTGGAAGAGAGTAAAGGGTGAGTAAATAACCGAGGAAAAGTAGGTTGCAATCATAGAAATAGAGTCGGGTGCACCACTTTTAATAAAAACCGTGGACCATATGGAATGGAAGAGTCCCCTAGCTTCTTGTTGTCATCTCAAAAAAAGGTTGACATTTGCACATGGAGACCTCATGGCCTCAGCAGAAGAATCCATATATGGTCTTTTTTTTTTTTTGTTTTTTTATTGAGATATTTTTATCTTTCTTTTTTCAAGGTACATTAAACAATAGAATCCATTTGCAAATTTCCATGTCAATACCCAAATTCAGTCAACTCTTTTTGGGGGCTCATAATTAATTATTTTTACACATTAATTAAGAAGATATAGGTCTCATTTGGTGCATCGTATGTGATGATTATGGAGTGCTTAGTGTTTTTGCTTGTATGATGAGAGCAAAACAATGTTAATTAACTGAACAAAGGTATTGTTGAGAAGTTGGGTCAACAACTTTTGAATTTTTTGACAAAACTTGGATGCTAGCAGGTCAAGGTAAAGATTACTATGTGGTATTACTGAAAGTATGATATTTTCACATGTACTCGAATCCCGAGCGTTCTCCTTCACTACAAAAAAAAAATTGAGTTTTAGTGACAACAACGTGTCACTAAAAGTGTATTGCTAAAAAATATTAAGTGACAGCTTTTGTACTAAGTTGTCACTGATTACGGGAGAAGTGACAACTCACTAAAAAGTTGTTACTGAATACTTTAGCAACACATTTTTAGTAACAACATAGTGACAATTATTGTTACTAAAGATCAAGAACGTAAGTATTACGACCACTTTAGTAAAGCTCAAGTTTGTTCGAGCTTCAACCAATTTAGCTTTAGTTTTCTTTCGAACTTTTACCAAAGTATATTAGTTTTTTGCTCTTTTGAAACAAATCAAATTTTCTACTTCCCATGAGTTTCTTTTTGGTTAATCTTTTTTGTTTCCCCACCAAAGATTTAACTTCTAAATTAGGGAAAGCCACAAACCAAACAAAAAGAACTGCTTAATTGTACATTTTTCTATACCTTTACTTGAGTAAGCAATTTGATATGGTGGACTTTTAATCTGCGAACGCATTTTTCTGGGAATTGAAAAAGGACTTTTGAAGTGGGGTCCAGTTCCCCTCTAATTTTGAGAGACTGGAGCGTCTAGTTTCTCAATTTTTTAGGCATATTCTGGGTCCAATTTTATGATCATAGCAGTTCATTTTGTAAAGTTCGTCAAGTAATTCAACGATGCAAAAATTTGTCTTGTTTGAATACTGATCAATACATATTTGAATCATATTTATATTTTAAAAAATCCTCCATACACATTGGATAAAATCAAACTTTTTCAACATATAAGTGATCCTAATAGTTATTTATCGGTATCCGATCAACATAATTATTTAGTTAAAGTACTCGATAAATTCTACAAAATAAACGGCTTCAATCACTCATTTGGACCCGGTATGGATCCAAAATTTAAGAAACTGAACGGGCCCATCCCTTCATATATAGACCCTTTTAATTGTCCTTTTTCCCACTAGGAAGGAGCAAAAATTGGAGAATGAGTGTGGATTTAGAATTAATTAAAGGGGATTGACAAAACCGTGTAGTGTACGTAGAATCTGCATGAAAGTGCGGTAAGAATATAAATGTGGGAAGACATCGAGAAAAGCTAGGAAAAATAAAAAAAATAGTAAAAAACACCCCAGTAGAAATCGAGGAAATTTCTATTTTATGCATAGGTTGCTTAATTGTATTGGGAAAAAATAATACTAGTAAATTACTTTAAATTAGGCAAAATTGATACATTGAAGAGACATGACTGTCCACCTGATCCTCGACACTTGCTCTTCCACTGGGCCCTCACCCCCACTCTTCAAGGGTCCATCACTTACATAATTTGCTTGGCTATAAGATAGATACATGAATGTCGATGTATCATGTATAGATTTTTTTTTTATTTTTTATTTTTGGATTTGGAAGGAAATTAACACACTTGACTCCTCGTCCATTCCTCCTTACAAAAATAAATTCAAATTTAAAGGTGTTGTACCATATGCACATACTGTGTGGTACTGTGATCCAAATTGTGTCGCCTCGTAAAGATTCATATGGAGTAACATTTTGGTGCATCTCTTAATTTTTATACTAAAAACTCGTAACTTTTCAGCAATGCAATTCATAAAATTTTCACTAGAAATCATTACATTTACTTCTCGTGACTTTTTAGCAATAAAATATATTCATAACATTTTCTCTAAAAATCATAACATATTCGTGAGTGTCGTTACTTTTATACTAAAAACTCGTAACATTTGAGAGGTTCATATATGTACACAGCCAAATAAGAGTGTGTGTATTTATGTAGACTTTTCTAAATTAAAAAAGTATAGTGTGTTTGCACGAAAAGGTGTTAAAATTTAGTACACTAAGAATTTGGTCCATGTTAAAAAACGATCTTGTCATTGTGTGCCCATTGAACACACAACAAGCACACAGAAAAAAAAAAACATGTACTCCATTTTCACTTTTTACAATCAAGAATTACTTCAAGTTCCAAATTTATTCTTCTGGAATTAACACTGGAGAAATCGAATAATATGCTCAAAACAATTCTGTCATGTACATATATATGTTCTCTTTTCCAGTCCATGCAGCACTATATTGAGAGACGTCATTGGTGCTAGCTAGCATACATTATTCTCTACTCTTTTAAATCCAAAGGCATCCATACAATGTGTTTATGCTTTTGTCACATCAATTCTTATCTTGATTGAGCTACAAAATAATGGGGCAACTCTCAACCACGAGGCATTTTTTGATAGATAAAGCATTACAAAATCCATTGGGTAATTGGGTGGGATAAAACATTAATGTAATTGGTTAATTATTATCCATTTGAGACACGTTAATAGTATTTTTGTCGAAAACAAAAATATCATAGTTTGTCTCCATCGTTAATTAAAATACATATAACTTTATATTCCAGAAAACATCAGTCTGCGATTCTGCATTTGATATTGCCTAATTATTATTTAAAGACAAAATTTTGGAATATTAATGAAGTTGCAGAATTTTGATGTTTAAATATTTAATAGCTAATAATGCATCCACATCGGTGTCTTTAAACTTAGACCAAATTAGACCCTTAGAATCACTTTTTAAAATATTCACTTCATATATAGGACTCTCAATCATACATCAATTGCGTTGATACGTTCGCTCTCTCTTTCTTTCTTGTACTCTAGTTGGAGATCTCAGAAGCAATTTTCGAATCCGATTGCAAAGAGCTTATTGAGAGCTTAAACCGAGAAGACAATTACTTTAATTGGGAGATTTCAACTCTTGTAGAGGATATCAAGGTATGGGCAAGCTCGAGAAATTGGTCCAGTCCTTGGTGCTGCCGTGAGATGAATAGGGCTGCGCATTGCGTAGCGACAAATTGCTTAAGTAGAAAAGTACGTGCATGATATTTTCTCCGGTTTATATTCCGCCCGATTAGGTGCTATTTTGGCTAGAGATAGGCCTTTAGTCTTGTAACAGATTGTGATACATGCATGTACACACATATATGGATACATGTACACATATATTCAAGTTACGTACACAAGCAAGCATGAGTATCAGTACTTGGAAGTACAATGTATATGTGCACATGCATTAGACATGTGGACATGCGAGGTAGGGGATTGGGGCCCCAGGGGATGGACTCGTAGACATGCATGTGGAGGAAGGATAGTAGCACATGATGCAGTACGTGGCATTGCATGACTACTACTACTAATAATACATACATGTAATGTAGTTTCAGGATAACATATCAAAAAACTCTGAGAATGGCTACTTGTCCATGTCTAAGGATCTCCCCATGTTATTTGTCAACAAGATTCAATTATTCTTGTCTCCTCCCATTACTATCTCAATATATACAAACACCCCTCTTCCCCTACACAATGTTGGATAAAAAGCTACCAAAATTTTGGATTGATCTCAATATATATAGGTGAAACTTATTTTTAATAAATTTTTTTGATTGATCTCCAACCAATTCTAATCTTAGTTCGTGTGACCGTTCTGTAAACTTACTACAGTTATTCCGTGTTGAAGATGTGCCTTGAATTCAAAACGTTCGAAGAAAGTGCGAAATTCGGTACGCAAAGTCGGGTTGCAACATCTCTGGTCCGGACAGCGGACAAGGGAAAGTCTGGTCCAGACTAACGGATCCAAGGATGGAGCCAGTGAGTGGCTAGTAGGGGCAGTTGTCCCCCCTACATGCTTAGTTTCATACCTATAACATATTGGTGTTATTGTGTATTTTTTGGAGTTGGTAAAAACTCACATCGTTGTCTCTATTTATTTTAATTTTAATCTAAGCATAATTTAAAGTTATAATTCAAAATCTGTTCATACGACTATTGCAAACACCACTTACTTCTGTCATTTTTATCATGGGTACTTGACCTAATCTTTGAATTTTGTTGTATTTTTTGTATTTTAAACTATGGAGGGAAAAATATTCTTGTCATTGGAGACATTTTGGAGATAGGCCATTAATCTCTTTGGGGATCAGGTGGGTGGGTCTTAATCGTTTGGTGATCATAATGGGATAAAGCTAGCACTTGCTTGGCTAAATGGAAAAGTTGGGTACGTGGTGCTACTTTCCTTTCTTGATGATCATCATATGGTTCCAACCATAATGTAAAATCATGAATAAATAAGTAAATCCAACAGTGTTGTTATACGTTTGGTAGTTATGTTAGACTTGAATGAATCCATTATTAGGTTTCCCTTTTGGTGGTTGATTAAGCTTTTGATTTGTGTGATGATTTTTACAAAAGATTAAAATAGCAAATCTCTAAACCTAGGCGATCTAGGATTTTTCAATTGGTATCAGAGAGGGTTGCTCGTAATCTATGGAAAGTTTTTCCTAAAGCAGATCGTTGTTGTTTGATTTGCTAATATGGTTTCACCAAGAAAAATGTAATATTGTCATCAGTCCTCCAATTTAAAAAAATAGATTTTATTATCATCATTTTTTTAAAAGAGGAAATTTAGTGTTGGATTTGATTTGAGAATGATTGTCGTCATTGTTACGTAGTTGCATGCCATAGATTTTAATGAACATATGAATTTTCTTACTCTTAATTTCACATGCTCCATGATCTTTCTACATGTAAGAAGTTTTGGGTTTTACATTTTTATCTGCACTTTTATATGGCTATGATGGATGGATTCTAGGTTACGGATGTTGTTCTCATGAATTTAATGTGTATCTTATGATCTACGTTTCACGATTGACCTATAATTAGACTTTTAAATGTGATGTCAAATTCCATCCACCACCATTTATATATTACTCCATCTCCCCTCCCCATTGTTGAGTGATTGAGTTGGGGAAATGGTAAACCCTAGTCGTGTGAAAGTCGCCGGTAATAGTGCAAAATACAATAGAAAAAGCCATTTTCCATCCGTGAGGTTGTTATTTAAAAAAAAAAAAAAAATGAAAAAATGAGAGTCCATGAAATAAGGTGGTATTATATTGAGGGGGAGCTCCACAAGTACTTATAAATGAAAAATCATTGAGGACCTAGCTTATTTGATTTCTTGAGGGGGAGCCAATTTGATATGCCAATAGTACATGAGAATATAGGTCCTTGATTGAGTTATATCTTGATATTTTGGCTATTGAACACTCCCAATTCATTTGTCAAGTATCATGGTGTGTTACATTCTTAATGCCTTTTTTGTGGTTTCACCATTGATAATTTACTTTGATAGTTTAAATATTCATTATCATTGATGCGTATGACCTAAACATGCTCAATGTTGAATAATTTTTTTAGTTTTACGCCCTTATATTTGTGATGCATACATAGTGCTTTCAGCCTAAAAACTAAAAGGTGTGCGGCTGTCTTGTGAGCACTTAGTGAGTTTCAGAACCTCGTTGTTTACTAGTTACCACTTGCCGATGGTTTGTGGAGGGGGATTTTATGAGAATCAAAGATGTAAAAGAGTTGCCCACTTGGGTGCTTAAGCCCCATTCCGCTAACTCAAAAAGTCAAAAAACAGCTTATTACGTTTTTTGAGACATGTCATCCCCTCACAATACATCACATAAAAAACCAACACCTATTTCAAGCTCACATAAAAAAGCCAAAAAGCCAAGTTAGTGGCACCCCCCCTTATTATTATTGGTTAGTATTGAACGATGGATACGTACTAGTACTACGAGACAGGTGAGAAAAAAAGGAAGAATATGCACACAGAAACATGTTTATTACTCCTTCTGTCCCAATTTGTTTGCTCACTACGAATATTCGTGGCATTTTCAAACGTTTATATCTTTTTATTTATAATGTTTTTAAAGTTTTTAAAAAATTTGTCTAATAAAACTAATTGAGATCTATCAAATAAGATCCATATTGCATATAAAAATATAAAATACATTATAGATTGAAAACTACAAGAGTTCAAAAAAGGCACGCATAATCGTAGTGAAAAAACAAAATGGGACGGAGGGAGTAGTTACGTTCAATGCCTTTTTCCAGCTTTGCCAAATTAATCAAAACCAACAAGCACATTGCCTAAGCCACAGCTAGCTAGTAAACGAGAACAAAAAAGAGCAGGTTCGAAATTTTTCAGGTGCTATCAATTTTTTTGGGGCCAGTTTATATGAAGATTTGCTCCGATTTTAATTGGACTTTGCGTAAGTGTGTGGTGCGAGTGGGCTCCCAGGATTAATCGAAGTGCGCGTAAATTGACCCTGGCCTGGACACTTAATTGAGTTATCAAAAACCAGAGAGATAAAATAAGTGCATAGTGCATATACAAGAGGTTATAACTGTTTTAGACGACAGTTTAGGCCCAAAACTACACAGTAGCTAGCCTGCTATCTCTTTGTTTAATCTTCTAATTCCTCTGTACTTGTTTCTCAACAAATGTGGGCTTTCCCAAAGCTCTTCACTCTGTTTTTACATCCAATGTGACTTATCAAGAGCAATGGGATTATGGGATATTGATAGCTATATAGCGCAGTTTCGCAAGTTCAAGTTGAGCATTGAAGTGTTAATCCGCTCATGTACCCGAATTCAAACCCGGATCCTCTCTCCCCCGCTTCCTATATGACAAATGCAAAAACAAATTGACCACTAAAAATTATTTAAATGTTTATTCTTAAGAACACAATTTTTAGCTTAGGCATTGAACATTAAAAATCCTTGGGCCGGCTAGCAACTAAATCTACATAGTATATATTATGACGTCGCCAAATAAAGGTCCATCTCACCAAAGTGTGATGACTAGTAGGCCTAAAACAATCAATATTAGGTGTAAAAGTTTGGGCCCTTGTTCTGAAATTCGGTTTCATATGGATCGATAGCGGCCCATAGCTAACCACGCAGAAAACTTTGATTAGCTCAAACACGTACGGATTGATCATTATCTACCGGTACTTTTCTTCTTCTTCTTTTTATCCCGTCGGCTTATCCACCGGTACTTGGCCGACTCTCCTCCAAATTCGCTAAAGGAAGAGAAAAGGAAAACATGGCGCAGCTTGTTATCTACATGGTAAAATTGGTTACTAACTGTATTAGTCGAGGTGCGAGTAAGTTAGTCCGACCACCTTTGACCGTTGAAAAAAAAAAAAGAACACTTGCCTCTAGTTCCCAAGATTACAGCAACATCACTAAAGCTCCTTCTTTCTAGCAACTAAGGAAATTTCTCATAGGCGCAACTATTGCAACCCATCTCCCATGTGCCCCATTGGCAAAAGAGCAAGAAACTAACGAGCACCTCTTCTTGGTGGTCTGCAACAGTTTGGTTAGGCAGCAATTTAAATTACGTCTATATATCTCTGTCTGTCGTGGAGTGGACCATCTCGATTGTGCAAAACTTCAATGCAGAAAAAGATAGTCAAAATTTTATGAGTATATGTGCTTGTGTATCTGGCGTGGCAAATCAGTAAAAGTCGGACAAAGGGGAGTTTCAACGTCAGAATCTTCTCAATGGTCTTTCCCTGAACCGGGATCAGTGAAGGTAAATTGCGATGTAGCCATGAAAAATGGAGCTTCCAAGGGCCCAAGGCTGCCATTGAGCGGTATCATAGGGGCAATTAAAGTTCTAGATGGTCGGTTAACCAAACATGCATGGTGTTTGCCACCTCTGTTCTTCAAGGAGAAGCTAGCTTTAAGCAGTAAGGTTGGAAGTGATTTTCTAATTAACCATATTTTACATGCAATTATGGGAAGTGACAACAAAGTTTGTGATCTTCTTTTTCTTGGGTACCTAGAGAATGTATTAGCCCTAATGGGCTGTGTCTTCTCGTTTGAGGGGAGCGATTCTGTTGATTGGGCCTTCAATCTCCATCCCATTCTTTACAACCAAATTTACAATGATTTGTCACATTAGTATATAGGCTCCATTATTTTGATGATCGGAAATGTTAATCTCATAGAGCACGTTGAAAATGGTAGGCATGTCAAAATTCATATTTATTTGATTTTGATAAATGCATTATCAAAATACATTTTATCTTTTGTGTGAGTTTTTTTTTTCTTATTTTGATCATGCATTTATCGACATTTTATTGTCAATAATTTAATGGAATCAATGGGTATTTGTAATCCTAATGTTGAGAGATTAATATGTATCTAATGACGTGGAGCTCGAAACATAATTGAGATAAGGACGAGAGTGCAATTATAATTTTATAGTGGTGCGAATTATAATTTTTGAAATAAGAAACAAAATCTTGGTAGAATTAAGGTTTCTTATTTACACAAGGAGCCCAGGTTTATTTCTCCTGAGATTCCTTCCCTAGCCCTATAAATATATTGTTTCATTCTCTAGGTTTCACACGTTTTTTTGTGAGATACAATAGAGGGCTGTGAAAGAGAGAAAAACATATAGTGTTGGAGTCCACAATCAGGTACGAGAGTCGGGGTATAATAGAATAGAGAGAAGATCGTAAGGTACGCTCGAGTTTTGTTCGTGATGTAATCGGGTTAAGACGAAAAGAAACAATTTCATTGTGCGCTCATGTCTACGGAGGAGAGATAATCCTAATTTCGCCATGTAGGGTTCATGTTTATTTTGTTGTCTAATCAGTACGCGTAATTACTGAATTCTGATAATCATTTCCCAACATTTATAACCATAATATTCTTTTATATCCATTATTTTTAACATATTCTATAATATGAACGTTTCAGATCATAAAAATGACGGGGCCTATATAGTAATATAACAAATTAATTGTAAGTTTACTCGTAAAAATCTGAGTGACTACACGTCTACACCTACCTTACTAAAATCTTGGGGGAGGCCATGGTGTGCTCGATGTTTCTAGGGTTTATCAATCGATGCGATCTGCTGCTGAACTTTGGGGGGGAGTAAACCCCATTCAAAAACCCCCAAATGCAAAACCCTCTTCATAGTTCAAACCTACCACCTCTCCAAATCACACACAGGTCCTCTCTCTCTCTCTCTCTCTAGAGAGTTGAAGTATCAGCTGATTGAGCTGTGTTTTCTTCACGCATGTTCTTGTTTTTACATACCTATCTATATACGATCGTATAATCATCAGTTGTTCAATTTTCAATTCACTAGCAGCACATACGAAGATGAGCAGCACCGTACACAGAAACCCTAAATCCGGTACAAGACAATCCCTATTCTTCCATGATTTAGCTTCGCCTGTTTCCACCCGTAGAGGAGTTGGAGGAAATGGGAAATTCACAACCCCTGGTCAGGCTGCCGCCGTCTCCGCCCTATGGCGAGAGAATTTCGCAACCTCGGACCTCCCTCCTCCTCCTGTATTCACCCTTGAGGACCGCTCCGACCTTTCCCCTGAATCTGGATTCCCTGACTACCCTATCTCTCCGGAAACCAAGTCCGACCCGAGGACTCTGTTCCAGAGTTCCTCGGGTAGGGGGTTTTCAACTCCGAGTAAAGGGAAGGGTGAGGCTGCTAGCACTAGTTATAATAATCAGCAGAGTCCTGTGGGGAGTTTGAATTGGTGGTCGACGCCCGGGAAGAGTGGTGGAGGTAGTGGGGAGGGGGATGAGAAGGGGAAGGGGTCGCCGGTGGAGGGTGTGGTGCAGCCGGGTGCTTTGATTACGGTTCCACAACCGAGGGAGGTTGCAAGGCCGGAAATGCAGAGGAATGCGGTGAATGTTGGAAGCCTTGATGAGGAAGAGTGGATCACTGTTTATGGGTATTGTTTGAAACTTCCTACTTTTGTTGAATATAATTGTTAACTGCTTTTGGTATGCGAATTGTTTTGTTGGTGTATTTTATGAAGTGATTTAGTTTTGCTGATGATCATGAGAATGGATCATTGTTTATGGGTATCGTTTGAAACTTCCTTCTTTTGTTGCATATAATTGTGAACTGCTTTTGTAATGTCAATTGTTTTGTCTGTGTAGTGTATGAAGTGATGCTTAGTTTTGCTGATGATCGTGATATGTTGTTGTACGTTTATATTGCATTATGCTAGGTTACGACATTTAAGTCAGGTGGCTTATTCAAAATGTCTTTTGGAATCGAATTAGGACATTGTGGTTGTTATAATCTGCAAAGGTTTTTTGGTGTGATACTTTATTCTGTCGTATTTTACGAAGTGATGCTTAGTTTTGCTGATGATCATGAGAAGTTGTTGCACAATTATAGTGCATGATGCTGGATTATGACATTTATGCCAGGTGGCTCATGCAAATTATATCTTTTGGAATGGAATTAGGACATTGTTGTAGTTATAATCTGCTGAGGTTCTTTGTTGTGGATAGCATGTAATTACTTTTGTTCAATTTCGTTCAGGATTTGGAAATGATATTTTGCACCTTTTTCCTATAGCAAAGTTACTACAGGCTTAGAAATTAAATGGTAATAATATGGAGGCATTCATTCCCCTTAAGGATACTTGAAAGTGTCATATTGGGTTCTGCGACTCTGAACATAAAAGTTTTGGTGCATTTGCATTTACTGACGGTGTCTTAATATCTCGTGGTGCTTTGGGAAGAACATGAAGTTGGTTGGATATGCTAAGGTTTCTGTAATTAAACTTGGTGTTAGCCAGGTCTTTGGTTTCATGGGGTTTGGGTAGAGGGAATTTGTGGCAAACTTTTATGGCCCTACTCCCTACTGAACAACGAGAAACAATATTTTGTACTGCTTCTTGCTTGATAGGAACATATTTATAGCTGAGCGAATAAGGATAGTTAGAGTCAGTGATTTTGATTATGATGCTTGTATTTCTTCCTTTTGTTTTTTCTATTTGAGGAGAGAGCCAAGAGAAAAGATTTCTAAAATTTGACACAGAAGCCAAGGGAAATTAGAAAAATACGCTAAGTACTGAATGAGTTGGTCATAGCATTTACACCTCTTGGGGAACTTATCAGAGCTCTAGAAGAAGTATAAAACTACTAAACTAGGCAATCAAACTAGATATTATTACACTGTACTGTTATTAAAGGTTTTCTTGGGGCGAGTCTGGTGTCTTATTGACTTTTTGCACATTGGGGGAGGGAATATGAAGCTTCTAAATCTCTGCTGTGCATTCCACTTCAGGCTGATACCCTCACTCTAGTTGTTGTTACAATTTTTAGATTGATTTACGAGTATTCTGCTATTTTTATGTTCTAGACCATTGATGCCATTCTTTATTTTGTTTGCCCAGATTTTCTCCCGGGGACACCAATTTAGTTTTGCGGGAGTTTGAGAAATGTGGCGTGGTCTTGAAGCATGTTCCCGGGCCTCGAGATGCTAATTGGATGCACATTCTGTATCAGGTTTAGCCCACTTCCCTTGATTGCAACTCCGACCTGTTTACAATTTTTTGTGCTTTTCTTTTCCTTCAGCATTCATATTTTGAGATTTTATTGTGTAGTTCTTCTCTCTGGGCTTACGTCAATTCATTTTCAAATGAAAAGCTTGATATGACTGGACAAAGTTAAGAATCAATAAACATATCACACACACCAATAGCAAGGATTTTCGTGGCTGACTATGCCCCATAATTACCTGAACTCTATGACCACAAAATAGCTCTTTATACACAAGAATGCAATAGTATCGAACTAGGTGAAAGTACACCCAATGTAAAAAAAAAAGGGTTAGATGTAGTAACTCAGGTCACTGATGGGCTGCACTGCCCATGTATAAGTTCAATGGCTTGTTGAGTTGTGCACAACAATAGACACAGAATTTAGGGGATGTGATGCAAGCTCTAATCCATTGAACTAAAGGTTGAGAGCTTTGAGCATTGCAAGGATGAACTACCAGCTAATAGAGAGTCATAAGCCTTCTTAATGTCCATTTTGATGGCACAACGAGCAGGGCTATTGTTCCTTAGATAGCCTTTAAGAATTTACTGAGTGAAAAGAATATTATTCATAATTCTACTCCCCTGCAGCTGGTATATTAATGCAATCAGGGAAAACCAACTTCTGTTTTAGGACCATTTATGCATTCTGGTTAGTTGTGATGTCGACCGTGCTTCGTGGATGGAAGGCCTAAGCTTTCTGTGCATGCCCACTGCCTAAGCAAATGGTTTCCCTTAATGTAGTCAACAGCAAGACCTTTCCTTTTGAAATGGCTGCAGTTGGCAATTTTTTGGCCCTTTCTCTGCCAACAGAGGCTGTGGATTGCAGGTTTAGATGATGGTTGATGTTGTTGCCAGATTGGATCTTTTGGGATGATAATGGGCACTCACAGGACCAGAGATCACCTAAAAGGCGGCGGAAAGAAAGAATATACAAAGTACAGAAATTAACTTTTGAATGGAAGAAGATATACAAAAGAAGATTTACAAAGTAGGAAAATAAACCTTAGAAAGAAAGAAGAGATACAAAGTAGGAAATTAGTAGAAATTGAGTGAAAATATGCAGCTTTGCCAAGAAAGTACCTAATTTTTTTGCATGTTTAATTGTTGCAGAATCGATCTGATGCTCAGAAAGCTCTAAGCAAGAATGGAATGCAGATAAATGGAGTTCTCATTGTTGGGGTGAAAGCAGTTGATCCATCACAACGCCAATTCCTGAATGAAAGGATGAAAAATCAGGGCTTCATGCCTATACCTCCTCCATTGGGTAAAACCCCAGAGCCAAACACCTCAAGAGCGTCTCCTCACCCTTACTATCTTCAAAACGGAAGCAATACTTCTCGGCAGTCAGCTGGTACCATTGCCACCCCTGCAAAATCTATGGTGTCCAAGGTTATGGATTTAATGTTTGGTGTCTAGTTGAGTTTCGTTTTAAATTTCAGCATCGACATTCCTTTCCCTGTTGATTTCTGTAGCACTTTTTACTTTGTTCAAGGCAGGCCATGTGTAACCCCTACCGGCAAAGAGACACCAAATGTTAAATACCCGTGAGGTTTTCGTTAAATTGTTTGCTTTTACGGATTCCCGTGAGGAAAAATATTGTATTTACCTTTGACTGAGAAGGTTTGATGTTGGGGTTGTGTCCTAAATTTTGTGAGAGGAGTATTTCTTTACAGAACTGTAGAAGCTGGCTTTACATCCTGTGGTAAAGCTTCAGTTTGTTTATTGTCTTTTTGGTCACTAGCATTATATTTGCTACTATTTGATTCTTCTCATTTATCTTCTCAGTTTACTTTAGTAGTACACCCTATTTGAGCCTGTCTCTGGTCTGGGGCCTTCTATTCTTCTTGTTCTTTTAATTGCATGATGGTTAAAATATAGTAGAAAATTTCTAAATGGGACCCTAAGGCACCGTTTGGTTGCACATAAACGGAAAAGAAAATATGGGAATGTTTAACTTTCTTTCTTTTAATTATGTTTCGTCGGTTGGAAAGTTGTGGAACACGGTTTTAACATTCCTACTAGGATAAACTTTTCCTCAACATGTCTTGCAAAAAACACAATATTTTGCAAGAATTTTGCATCTCCATTAATTTTTTCATTTAAACTTTTTTTTTGGCCAAGTGAAACCAACACTAAGGCAAATTTCTTTTTTAAAACTAGTATTACTTTCTGACTCTCTTAAATTTCTTTTAGCAAATGAACGCATTCATTTTTCTTTACTCTATTTCATTATAATTTCCTTACGAATACTTTTGCTGCATTAGTTTTTTGATAAGTGAACAGAGAATAATAAATAATTCACGCTCATACAATTAAAAAGATTTAAGTTCGAACAAGTGTAAAAATGAGAGCACTTCCCTCTATAACCTAAAGCCAGTTCTTAGCCTTCCCTCTTCCTTTCCCCTTGGGGTTTCATCCCTGCGGTGGCGGGAGGGGAAGACGTTTCTCCACCTCATGCTTTCCCTTTCTTCTCTTCTCTCTCCCCTCCCCACTTTACTCACTTGCCCTTCACCGTTTCATCTTCCCCGCATCTCATACCTTGGATATGGCAATTATATCCATATCCATGGATACTCGATTCGAACTGGTCATTTGAAGGTAGATATTATCCATTTTTCTTACCCAATGGAGTGGGTATAATGATATTTATCCGTACCCGCTCCATCATATTCATTCCTCATTATATATACATCTCTCTTGGACAATTAATTTTTTCTTACCTTCACTGATGAATAAACTTTTTTTTTATATTTATTTCTACTAACTACATAGTTTTACTTATGTATCTTTGTTGCATTCACTTGCATTTTTGTTATGTAAATTGCTTTATGATTTTTTTGTTATGTACTTTTGTTTGGCCATTGTGTTAATGTATTAGTACTACGATAGTACTAATAGGCATGAAATTTTGGACATAATATTGTCATATACAGTAGTATTTAGATATGTATTTACTAATGACTAATTCATCTCTTAAGATTTTATAATTTTTTTTTAGTGATTTGCCTCTTTTTCGAAGTCTAATTGGGTCTTGGGTAATACCCGCTCCACCCGTTATCAAAATGGGTATGGATTTGGTAACTTTAAAGTATCCCCAATTGGGTATGGGTACAGGTATAGAGGTGAGCGTGGAGTTTAGGGATCGGGTTTGGAAGGAACACCCTCGATCTAAACCCGACCCGTTGCCATTCCTATCCTCCCCTCAGAAATGTGAATCTAGATTGGGTTTTCGGCAAATCTTCAATGTCAAAGTTCTCAGGTGACCTCGATGAGCCTGTCTTAAGGCGACGCGGGCTTGGTTCAGGGTTTGGGTTGAAGATTAGGACTGATTTGGCTTCCACAGGTACGGAGATGGTGGTCTTCGTTATGATCTGGTGCTTACCCAACTTGCCGGAGCTGGGATCTTTCAATCCATATGGACACCCTAAAAGTTGACGTATTTTTACCCAACCTAGGGCTCCCGATTGGGGTTTGTTTAGCTCTTTGGGCGATTTCTGAGTAATGAAATTATCCTTTGGCTCAAAAAAAAAAAAGATTTCGAAATTAGAAAATCTTAACAAAAAAAACACCACTTCCCTGATCACTGGTAACTGCCTCTCACGTGTTATTTACATTTCGATTCAAAACCACCAGTAACTGCCATGTTCACCACCACGTTCATAAACAATAACCGTTTATTTCCCTCCAAAATCACAAATCCCCTGCTTTTAAATCTCTTCCGATTCACAATTCGAACTCACATAATTTCCAGCAATTTCCACAGCCGATTCCTCCTGCTATTACCTTTTGCAATTAGAAATCTCGAATCGAAAATCTTGAAGAATACAAAGATGGCTTCTCGCTCGAGTCTTTTCTGCTCCATGTTTTTTATCGTATTCATAATCGCCTTGAAATCCCCTGTCGAAGCGTCAAAGGAATTCAAAGTCGGTGATTCCGAGGGCTGGCGACAACCCAATGCGAATGAATCCGCAATTTACAATCAGTGGGCTGCAGGGAACCGGTTCCGAGTCGGCGATTCTCTTCGTGAGTTTCTCGATGCTTTTAATTTTCATATCTTCTGTATATTTTCAGTGAACTCATGTTTTGATTAGTTTTTTTGACAGGTTGGAAGGAAATTGTTTCAAAAAATCAACAAATTTTTTTTGCCCTAAACTTCTTAAAAAACAGTTGTTGAAAACACATCTACAAAAAGTGACAATGTTCTTTGCTAAATGTAAACTGGGTAAAACAAGGCCAGACCATCAATTGGTTTCAACATGCTATTTGTTAGTATTTTGATAACTCGGTATCCGAAACAATGTAACGTCTAATCAGGGACTAATTTCACCTTTCACTACTGAGAGCCCAATTAGCCAATTAAAGCTGGGCCAAAGGGAAAGTCACGTATAGACTGGCCCGATACAAAAATCAATAGTACGCGGGCGAGAGTAATATTTATTAGCCCTGTCCAGAAATCCTTACATCAATAATTCTTATTTTGCTTCCACTTTTACACAGGTTTTGAATATAAGAACGATTCAGTTCTCGTGGTGGACAAATTCGGGTACTACCACTGCAACACAGGCAGTCCAATCTCCACTTTCAACCATGGAAACACCACTGTTGTCAATCTCGACAAGCCGGGGTCCATCTACTTCATCAGTGGGGACCCAAACCACTGCAAAGACGGCCAGCGGCTAGTCATTGAAGTGATGAGTTTGCACGCCAACCCACCGTATTCTGCCATGTCTCCTTCGTCTAATTCGGGTTCCGGTGTCTCGGATTCGGTGACTCTGGTTTCTGTCTCAATGGCTGTTATGGCCACTTCTGTTACTTTGTTTTCTGCACCATTTGCTTTTGCTTAATGTGTTCATGCTTCTGTGTTGTGTCTTCTTTCTGCGTTTTGAGTATTTGCATTTGAGTACTTATTTATGACTATTTGTTGAAGATTGATTGTTTTATTGTTTTATTTCTCCCTCCCTTTTTCTTGTATCTCTAATTTAAAGTGGATCTCTGGATCTTATTGAAGCACTTTTCAGTGTGATTGTTTCATTAGTTGTAGTGGCGAAGTCAGAATTTTAGTTTGAGTTGGCCGACTTAATATAGGTATTTCTATTTAAACTTAGTATTTAGTATAGTATAGAGTTTTCGTTTTTTAATATAAAAAAATTTGTACATTGAAATGATTCAATAAAACTATATGAAACAAAAGTTTCATATGAATCATACCATATGAATCATTTTATTTAATTTGTTTAGCGTACGACAATGCTCACATGCCTTTTTTTTACTTCATGAAAGAAACTGAGATATGAGAATGTAAAAAAAAAAAAAAAAAATTTTATTAAATCAAACCGAAATTATTAAAATTATAACTACCTATCACACAAATATTATCAATAATATTAAAAAAGCACATACCATATTCTTAGATTTTTAAACAAAATTTTTTTAGAGGGGTCGACCCCTCCGTCTGGCCCCAATCTAGCTCTGCCTCTGCTAGTGATAAGGTGGGACCCATCACTTAGTAATTACTCCCTCCGTCTATTTTATAGTGTGTACATTTCTATTTTGGGTTGTTCCTTAATGAGTGTGTGTTTTGAAAAATTATTGGGTAATTTTCCTATTTTGCCCTTAAAAGTAGATTCCTTTTTAAAAAGTTAGTGGGTAATATTATATTGATAAGGGTAAGTAATGAAAAGTTGATGTAAAAGTTTATGTGAGAAAAAAGTAGTTGGAATTCCCAGATAACACACTTAAAAAGGGACGGAGGGAGTAACATTTCTCAAAAATTTAGAGGGGTCACATAAACCAATCTTGTATGGAACATACAAGATTCTGTTTTTGTTACGTACACAGTACTTCTTTCACCACCTCCTTTACTAGGTTCATTTAATCATAAAAGTATGCCAAGTCTGATCATAAAATTGTTTAGGATAAGCATCAGATTAATCCCTTAATTTCCAGTTTTCTCAAGTAACCCAACTAAGAAATTAAATTAATCCATTTTCCTTGAGTAACCCAACTAAGAAATTAATCTCTTCTCTCTTGAGTAACCCAATTACAAATAAATCATGACCTAAGTTTCACAAAAGTCGCTTGTTGTTGGCAAGAAAGGCCTCTATTTCTCTCCCAAGCAACCGTTTGAGAGCTCATGGTTTAGCCACATAGACACCTAGATTAAGGCAATAAACACAAGGAATTAAGCAGAGAAGAGAAAAGAAATTAGCGGCCTTCTCTTTTTTAGGGAAATTTTTTAGGTGCGGAGCGGGTACCACATGTCGCGCGGACGTGGTACCCTGCGGCCAAACAAAACGTGCCACACGGTACCGAACGGAGGCCCCCATGCCAAACATCATGTTTTGATTGGCCGCAAGGTACCACGTTTGGTGCCACGAGGTACACTCACTCGGCACTGAAAAATTTCTCCCTTTTTAGGTATGATGATTATTACATCTTACCAAATAACTAATCTCTAGCCACTCCATCATGTTTATATACTACCTTGTTTATTGGGTGTCCTAAATGGTGATTCCTATTTATATCCTAGTTTAACGCAAGAGAGTTTAAGGTAATGATATCAGCTCACACCTAATACAAACTTTATGCTATGGTATTGGTAAGATGAGTCTTCCTTGGCAATAGCCTCAATGGAAGTGGTATTCATGCTCTCTAGGTGACATATATTTGGCATCCACTAAAAATAAATGGAGACTCTAACTTTTACACATTTCTCGGAGGCACTTTGGCAACCGGGGCTTAGATCTGGACCGGCCCTACTTACATATACTAGATTGATTAGAGGACCTCACACGAACATACTCCTATTTACTAGCCCAATTACTATACAGCCCTACAAGTTTCAATAATATATGCCCAACAAATATCATGATTCTTGTGAATTCAATGCAATGACTGAGACGTTATATAATATACATACTGCATAAGATTAGCCTGGTGGATGAGACGCTCCTCTTTACCTTTCTCAATGCATGAATTGAGTTGATTGTTGAACTATTTCTCCGCAACTTTCATTCTACGACGATTTGACTCGTTGAGTTACTTAACAATTTACCTCAAAATTTTTGTTGGGTCTTCTGCTCAAATCTTTTCATTTGGGAATAACAGTCTTCACTCTTTGTATCTAAATTTGTTTGCACTTGATATTCAAGTGCATTTTTTAAACCGTTCATTGGTCGAAAATGCACCAGAACATCGGTATGTCGTTTTCGAAATTTTGCCCAATGTGACTCCAAAATGCTGAACTCATGTCGTAAATATTCAGTGCCGTGGAACAAATTGGAGAATGAATGGTGACCGAAAGTAGAAAAATGGAACTCAAAATTTGAAGTCTCAACGGCATTGTTTTCCACTTGCTTTTGTTTTTTTCCACCTAGCTTGCTCCAGGCTGAAGTTTCATATAGCCTTATTGCATGATTAACGGCTATATCAAAGGACCTCCTTGTAACAGTTTTCATGCCAAGTAGTCCAAATTCAGCCCAACAAAAAGACGACCAAGCAATGTATGCATCATACTTCCAATGCACGTGTATTTTGTCTAATTTGACTCCCCTTTTTTTTTTGGGCAACGAAGAGTGTCCCGATGAACCAGACCAATCTCTTTAGCTCCTCCCACAATTCTTTCCACGCGTGTATGTGAGGTGAGATGACCCTAAAAACAAATCGTGTCTAATTTGACATTGCCAATGAGAAAACAACGATTATCAAGAACATGATGTGTTACGAGCTTTCTAAGGTCCTGTTTGGCCTCTTTAAAACGTTAATACTGATCCATCGCAATTTATTTGTCATTTTAGACTTTTTTCATGTCCTAAAATGTATGTCTTTTTAACTTTTTGGATGAATCTTTCTTTGTCCTTGCTTTTGTTTAAAAGAAAGTAACTTCCAAAAAGGTTGAAGGCTAAATGTTTGGAGAGTTGTTTATTTCTAATTATTGTGTTCCAAAGAAAAGTTAGATTCTCAAAATTGATTCCAAACCTTGGGTCAATGGAGGGTTGCCTGATTGTTAACTTCAGGGCATCGGAACTAGTCGAAATGTGCACAAGTCGACTCAGACACTTGTTATAAAAAAATTTGAAAAATTGAAAAAACAAATTGGGATGGAGTGAGTAATTTTTCCTGAATTCTTTTAGGGTTCGGGGGCTAGCCGCCCCTCGCCCCAGAACGACGTAGTTTTGAGGACTTTGAAGGGAACCTAAGTGTGTTTGTGAAAGTCTTGTTTGGCACTCCTAAAATAAGCCATTGTGTTAAAAGTCACTTTTAAAACTTTTCTTTATTTTTTTTTAAAAAAAATATGCGTTTGTTAATTTTGCGTCAAACTTTTGTGACATATTATTTCGTCTCGGCCAGAGGAATAAAAAAAGGTAAAAAATTATGACTTTAACCCATTAGACCGTCCGAGACAAACCAATAAATCAATAAATCACTTGAGTGTTTGCTATGCCAAATAGGGCTTTAGCCAACGAATTGTGAAACAGCCCTTACAGATATCGGATTGAGCAGAAATTCATAAAAAAATATTTTAAGAATAATGAGCTATTTGAATTATCTTTATGGTATTGAAAATGAGCCCAAAAAAATCGAAATCAATCGAGTGTCAAACGGAGTTTGGCAATGCTTAGGAACCCTTCACATATTGCCACCCGAGTCATCACAAATAGAGCCTGACCGCCTAAATATAATACTGTAGCAGAGATAAATACACAAAAATTCATTATGATGATATTGATGGATGCGTGGTATCACATTTAAAAATATACCATCACATAAGCTTATTTTTTGTTGGGATGGGGACCGTCATATAAACGTAATGAATCTGGATTTGGGGTATTTGTAGTGACCCAAGTCACTACGTTCCCGTAGTGACTTCAATTGTAGGCCCTATGGAATTTTCATTTAGAATCGGAACCGCACAATTTGTCGCGAATGTTGAGTAGATCATTCATGTAAAAAATCAAATTAATTAGATATTGGTAGCCATATATTCGAATACCATTTATATGGATGACCAATATCATTTGAAGAATACACAGTAAGACAAATTTGTCTCAATTGTGTTTCTACCAATCTCCGATGATCATAATTTTTATTACGCATAGTGTGCTCAACATTTTTGAAAAAATGAACGGTTCCGATCCCAAATAAAAATTTCATAGGACCCACAATTAAAGTTACTACGGGGACGTAGTGACTTGACTCACTACGGGAACCCCATGTCCAACATTATCATATTGTTAGGATGTGATATCACCGTTATAATTTTTTTTTTTATCTAATTCAAGTGTCCGAGTCAGATCGCCGTGGTAATTTAACAAGTAATAAAATGTTAAAACACTTTTACTCAATAATCGGTATTCGAAGCGACTACGTAAATACGAATTATGGACTAGAGAGAACCCACATCCAATCAAAAAAATAACTGAATGAATGCCCATAAATTTTACATCATTTCCTTTTGATGATGAAATGGGTCAAGCAATTAAGCGTTAAAAATCCCATATCATACTCTCAAAGCTCCATGGAATTATACTATAATGATCAGCAGCAGCCGCCGCTACTTCCGCGGTCTGATTGGTATAACACCCTCCAAACGCAAAATCATGCACCCTCCGCGGCGGATACAGCCACCAATCAACAGAGTCAACCAGCACTAACTCGGCCGAGTCAAAACTCCCTTCTAAACTCGGTAACTCAATTATCTCACCCAGTTCATCAGACGACGTCTTAACTTCTAATGACGAGGAATTAGGTGTACCCAAATGCTCCATTTCAGCGGCTTTAGCAGCTGCAGCTCGTATATCCGGTGGCGAGAGCGAAGCGGGCCGTGGCAGCGACTCTCTGAGTTCAGGAAAATTGAGAATGGCCGAGTTACCTTTGATGCTCAACTCTGCCACGTCGTGCGCTCGAGCGGCCATTTCTGGAGTGTGATAGCTACCGAGCCATATGCGTGATTTCTTTCGAGGCTGTCGAATTTCAGACACCCATTTGCCCCAACTACGCTTACGCACTCCTCTGTAATTTGGGTGTTTACTATTATAGTTTGTACCAGTACTAGTTTCTCTTGAGACTGAGATTGACACAGACTGAGTCGACCCAGTTGAAGATGAAGCTGATAGACTTGGTGGTTCAGCCATTATTTTGTTATGAGTACAAAAAGGTAACGATTTCGCATGTTGGAGCAATGGTGCAAAAGAGAGAGAGAGAGAGAGAGAGAGAGAGAGAGAGAGAGAGAGGGGTTGTGTGTGGCAAAAGAGAGGGGTGATTTTGAAGATTAAATAGGGAAAGAAAAGGGGCAAATTACTGGACAGTGGCGGTAGGGGCAAACAATTGCATAGTAATGGTGTACTTTTCTGGAATCATCAACTAATGGAAAAGAAAATAATAATTGCGCATACATGGAAGTACAATTTTACTCGGACAAGCTTGCCCTTGGCTTCAAAACTTGTAGAGAAAAACCCCTCTTCTCTCCAATGTTCATCAGACCTTCTTCTCTCCCCTCCCTCCCTCTCCTCACAAACCACACCCACCAATCTCGTAACCCACCACCAGCACTTTCCCGTCAAATCCTCCCTTGAGAAACCTTCCACCCCAAACCCACAATCACCACCAAAAACAATATACAGAGGGTAAGCCCAGATTGGCTCACAACCCTGACACAGTCGTCAGGGCCGGTCCTATGATTCTCGGAGTCTGAGACGAACTTATAAATCTGGGCCCTATGTTTTCTTTTTAAAAAAAGTAAAAGTAAAACTAACCTCAAAATGATACTACATTTTAAATTTTTTTTTCCATGATTCGTTCCGTTGTTTCGAATAAAACTACTTTTTGGTCATATTATTTTTTGCACCAATAAAAAAAAATTCCTTTGAAAGTGTGAGTTTGTGAGAGGGGAAAAAATATTGTTAGGGAGAAGGAAAAGAGAGGCTCAAGAATTGAACCATGTACCTATTGGATAGAAAAATTAAATTTTTCCGCTAGGCTAGCTAACTCATTGGTTATATAAGCGATAGATTAAATATATATTTTGTACCTAAGTGTACCTATCCGGGGCCCTAATTTTGGGCTAAAATTCGTGGGCCTAAGTCAGCCGCCTTACACGCCTTAGCTCAAGACCGGCCCTGACAGTCGCCGACGACCCAACAACAAAACGCAGGAATTACAAAATGAAAAAAATAACCCAAGGCTCTGTAAATTCAAAAAATCATCGAAGTTGTCCTCAAAATCAAAGAATTGTAATGGCGATGGAAGTATAAAAAATTACAAACTGGAAAAAGCAAAATAAAATTTGAAATCAAAATCCTTCAATGCAAGAGTCTAAAACAGATCGCCTCAACCGGTTCTTCGCTTTGGCATCTCGAAAACAGATCGCCTCAAGCCGCCGCCGATCGTCGATCTTCCTCCCTCGCTCTTCAATCGCATTGAACAAGTTTGATTTGGGTATGAATTTGTATGTCCAAGTCTGATTTTTATTTTATTTTAGAAGTTTTGAGACTTTGTAGCATCTTGTAATAACATGAGTTGCTCTCTATTTTCCCATACTAGCACCAAATAATAACGATTTGATTTGGGAATCAATTGCTTTTTATATGAAAAAATGTAGCAGCTTGTATTAATATGAGTTGCTCTCTACTTTTCCAAACTAGCACCCGAATGTGGTTTGGGAATCAATAATGCTTGCTCATTTCATGAAAAATTGTTGCACCATATAATAACATGATTTGCCTCCATAAATATTGAGTTTAACCAAAATGCGTGCAATGGTTGTCTAACATGCGTGCAATGTTCATATTAGACAGTGCCATGGTAATTATATAGGGTGTAATATATTTTCATTTAGGGTGCAATGAATAAATTAACGTAACAAAAAGTATGATTTAGCCAAGGTGCAATGGGTGTAACAAGTGTGAACAAAAAGTTCAATTTAAGGAACAATGAGTATTCTCAAAGGGTGCAATGTTAATTCACTCAATGTGCAATATTGTTTCATTTAAAGAGCAATAATTATTTGTTCCAAAATAAAAAGTTTGATTTAAGGAGCAATGTGTATTCTCAAAAGGTGCAATGATAATTCACTCAATGTGCAACATTATTTCATTTAAAGAGCAATAATAATTTCTCCCAAAACATAAATCCAGGGTGCAATGTTACTGTCAAAGGGAACCATATATGTAAGTTTAGCCAAGGTGCAACATGGTTTGATTTAAGGAGCAATGATTATTTTTTCCAAAACAAATAGTTGGATTTAGACGTCACACTTGCAATCTAGTTATACTCATTTGGGTGCAATGTTATTTTCAAAGGGAGCCAAAATAAATCACTCAACGTGCAATATTGTTTCATCAAAAGTGCAAGCGTTATATTAAGTCTACTTTTATTCCATTATTTGTGAAGGATAAAAGGTTAAAATCATGGTTGCATGTAACATGACCAACGTGGGAGAGGAATACTCCCTCAACCGCCCCACTTGTGAACATGGTTTAAGGTAAAAAAACTATCCACAGAGGACTGGTGCTAAGTAAAGGGAGAATTTTCGGAGGAAAAGAAAAAGGAAAAGAAAAATGAAAAAAATACAGAGAGAATAATGTTGGAAGAAGAAGGAAGAAGCATCACGAAGGCGTGTAACTCGAGAATCCTTCAATTCCCCTTCAAACTCTCGAATCGCGGCCGTGTGTGGGAGGAATTTTCTGCAAAAAGGTGTGGGAGGCGTGAGAGGATGAGGAGGAGGTAGTGAGAATTTCAGATCTAGGTTTTTTGTTTCCCCTCTCAAATTGTCTCATCTCTCTCTGTGTTTGTTTCTTTCTTTTTACGTAACCTGTGAAGGAGGAAGGGAGTTTAAGTGAGGGGTTGTTTTAGGAGGATAATTTACAAGAGGGGGTATTTCGGTCAACCAAATTTGAGGTACCATGTATGTGCAATTAAAATTTTCCTTGTCACTGTGGGAGTAATTCAGAAGAACTGCACCATTGAACGACAAAAATTTGCCGCCAAGAAAGAGACAAAGAAAGCATACCTGTTAGAGACAAAGAAGACAGCGACCATTAGCCTACCAAAACGCTTTCACGTCGAGGAGTATTGTTGTTAAAATCCTACGATACAGGATACGTATGTTACGATACAGGATACGTATGTTACGATTCGTATCGTCTCCTAAGGAAAACGATACGTATCCCATCTCGTATCCTTTTTGTATAGAAATCCTAGGATACGATGGCGTATCCTACGATATATATGCGTATCCCGATTCAGTACGTATCCTACGATTACTTAATGGAAGAAATTCAAATATAAGTGTAAGAACTGGAACCTCAAATGCATTAATCTAAATCATTTGAGCAACATTCAAACCATTTGAAAGAAATCCAACCTCAATGTACCGTTTGAATCGAAGAAAAACCATACCTCGATCGTGTTTTGGGAGAAAATTACTAGGGATATTCTTTTCTGTCCTTGACTAAGGTAGCAAGAAACCTCAATATGATAAATCCCAGTTGAGCGACTTGAAATTTTGCAACTTAAAAACTAAGTTTATTTGTGTTATTTGGTATCACTACTACAAAAATGTATAAAGATCACGCTTCAAAAATAAGAAAGATCTCAGTTTTTGTAAAAGCGTGATAAAAAAATAAGAGTTAGATTTTTTTATCACGGTTAAGTACATAAACCGAGATAAAA
>JAXBDA010001436.1:0-54920 GCA_036023075.1 Gaultheria prostrata | reverse complement strand
TGAGACATTGAGGGTAAAGTTTGGGGTTTTTTTTTTGAAATTTTCCCTTTTGTATATATATGAACTTATTTCTGTACAAAATAAAAATTTTATTAGTAGTTCTAAACCTGTATAAAAGCATAAATAGATAATACTAGCGAATGACCCGTGCCTGAAGGCACTCCACCTAACGAAATTTTAGTATGAAATACTTGACAGACATTCCAATTCCATGAAGTTGCAGTTAAGTTAAATTTTAGCATTAAATACTCGAAGCTTTCCTTTTCAATTATTGCTGTTACGTGATTGAAGAGAGAGTGGAAATTTATATTACCAAATTGGTAATCGTGAGTAAGGAAGGGAGGAGAGAGAGAGAGTATCAAAATAGACAACGTTTTTGGGTTCCCAAGTATAGCTGACCATTTAGGCGGCGAAATCTGAGCCCGAAAATGCATCTTGACCATCAATTAAAAGCTTAATCGATCGATGTGAGTCCTTGAGGGCTGGCGTGAAAATCAATCTCTACCATCCATTAAATCAAGGGCTAAAAATATAAGAGATTAAAAAAAATGAGCCTTTTTATAATATAGATTTTTGACTTTTTAAGGCGAGTTCGACTCAAACCTAGGGATGCTCGGCTCGTCAAATTTTCGTGGAGTTCGAGCTCGGCTCGAGTTCGCTTAAAAACTTAATGAACGAACATGAGCACTCTAATGCTCGACTCGATCCGACTCGTTTGCAGCCCTAAGCCCAAGTGAGGGGTGAAAGTTTAAACCGGTTAAACCAGACCGGACTGGAAACCGGACCGAATGGAACCGCTCGACTTCGACCCCTTTTTCTTGATCCGGTCCGGTACTGGTTTGGAGTATTGGGAAAACCGGAAAACCGGTCCCAATTAATTTACAACTTGCCATCCCAAAACCCACTCCCCAAATCTGAAAATGCTCTCCTCTCTTCCTGGCGATTCACAGACCCACCATCACGCCACCGTCGACCCACCGACTCACCACCACGCCACCGTCGACCGACCGACGCCGTCTTCATCATAATCTTCCGGCGCAATCATCACCGATTCTCTCGGCCGGCACCATCATCGTCTATAACGTGCCATCGTCGTTGTCGATTCGTCATCGTCTGAGGTAGATCCACCTTCTCCTTTTGACAAACGAACGCTAACTATGCTTTCGTTTTGTTTGGTTTTTTCCTTTTTTCTTTTTGATTTGATGATCTGATGAGAATTTTTGAGGGTGGTTTGCTTTTTCTTTCTCTGTTGATTCTCTAAACCGGCTTAACGGATTGAAACCGGGCCGATCTTATTTGGTCCGGTTGCACTCCTAACCCAACAGTCGCACTTTTTACTTAACCAAAATCAAATCCCAACGGACACAACGGTATTGCGTTAAAAAACGGTTATAAATGGCCTCCCGCCTTTGCTCCTCTGCCCTCTCGCATTTTCAAAACCACTCTCCACCCACCCTTGCAGCAGCGGCGCTCGGTAATACTCTGCCAGGCGCCGCCACTGCACACTACGCCTAATTCCCACCACCACCGATGGCGGCCAATCCACCGTGGTCGCCTGGTGTTCCATACTTGGACGTGGACTCACTTGACGATGACACCATTGCATTTATCATCGAAGAGTGTCAAATGTTGGACGAAATCGACGGAATCTCGAGTCTTAACTTTGCCGACTTCCCATCATTGACACAACCCGATTTTTCATTGACTCAATCTGGCGTCGAGGCCAATGATCAGGTGTTGATCGATCCGGTCGCCTCCGGCGCGCTTAACTCTACCACCAGTGTTCCTCAAGTAGGCCCTTTTGAATTTCGTGGCGAAACGAGTTATGGAGGACAAGGAATTCTTGAACCGCTTTACTCTACCGCCAGTGTTCCTCAAGTAGGCCCTTCTGAATTTCGTGGCGAAACGAGCCATGGGCGACAAGGAATTCTCGAACTGGATAATTCGGGATTTGCGAATCCGGTGCCACTGCCCATTTGGTCAGCGCCCCCACCGGTTTCGAACACTTGCAATTTTTGTCAAATACTGAGAGAAATTACTCATATTAAGGGTATTGTCAATGTTACTTTTTTTGTGTTACTTTTAATCCACATTAACGGATGTATGTAACCAAACGAAACTGAGTCTTTAGTCCCAATCAAACGTATATTTCAGTCTGATGGAGTTAAAATTCGACACAATGAGAATACGATCGAGTGTTGGGAACGAGAACTAGGAGACTGAATCAAATCCGATTCATGGAAGATAATTTAGTGAAATTCCTTTTGCCTACGCGATGAGTGATAAGAAATAATCTTAACCAGTACTTCCGCCTTAATTGAACCTTCGGTTTATTTTGATTTACGGGATTCTAGTTTTTCAAGTTGATGAATCCAAAAATTTGCAGCACAAGAACAATGGCTCGTAGAGTTATGATACTGGATTCGAAACACGTTTTGTTTTCGATAGTATTACTGCATCAATTTGCTTTGTTTCTAAACAAGTTTTGTATGCATTTGTTTTGTAGGCAACCATATGACAAGGCTTGAGATTCATGGAATAATTGGTTTGATCTGGCATGCTATTCTTGAGAACCGGTTTTTTTCTGGGGTTTGGATTCCTCAAAGCCAGTACAACATAGAGTAAGGCCAAGTTTCCGCTTAAAATACCTTCTTTCTGTTGTCGTCAAAATACCATTTATTTCTGGTAAATGTCAAATCTGTTAATCTATGTGAGGAAAATATCTTATGTTTTTGATACTACTGCTTCTCACTCAATGCACGAGATGTCCTATCCGGAAAACCTCATTTGTCATCGTAGTTGCACGGCGCAAACAAGCCCGGTTGTAGCAAGTGGGGTTTTCGGGGATAGAAAATCCCATGCCTCTTTGAAAATGCAGTGTCAAAATCTTTTGTTCAAAGAACATTGTCACTTACAGAGCCTTACGTGCATCGAACAATTTCTTGCACGCACATTTATAACCAGATCTGTTCACAGGTCTGTACAGACGTATTTACTATTGTTCAAACTAATCAATTTGACCGTTTTTTCGTGCGCTGATTTTGATGCAGTTTTTCCGAGAAAAGCATGGAAGGAGTGAAGGAGTATCTTGTTGAGTATTGTGAAGGCCGTAAACGGGAGGGTTATAGAATGCAGAACGACCCATTTGTTACATTCTATGAAGCTTTGTGCGTTGGATTGATCAAGGAAGATCATAACAATCTGGACACTGATGATTTCCTTCAACTATCTTCTCAAAATTCAGGTACTGAGCTACATAACGTCTTGCTAACGTGTGCCTAATGGGCACAAAAAAAAAAAAAAAAAACACACACACACACACATGCACTCCAATACACCTTTTCCACTTTTCAATACACTTTCACACATTTCAGTACACTTTTTACACATTTCAATACATTTTTTTAACCTTAACTCGTGCCTATTGGGCACACGCAAGCATTGTCCTTCTTCCTAATTCTACTGATAATCCAGAATTTAATTAGTGGCGCCAAGTAGGAAAGAAAAATCCCGTAAGGTGATACTTGAAAATTAACTTTGGTGTTTTCTAATTTGGAATGTTTTTGACAAATTGAAAGAATAAATCTGGAATAGTTCTTAATTAATCACCATGTGCGCACACAGAACTCTACAAAATTTAAGTACAATAACTTCGGTGATCAATTTTCTACAGGTACTGTTTAGCTAGAAAATGTACCTAAAAAAAGTGTCAAAAGTCTACGTAGACAACTTAAAACACAACTCCGGATATAACTGTGTCGGGAACCATTCGGTGCTTGTGGTCTCATGTGCAGTCGAATGGCGTTGTGTCCGTAGTATTACTAAAAAATTACAGGGTGTAGATTAACATAGGGTTGCTTCACATGATGTACTTTTTAAAAAATATGTTGCAGTTCTGTGTATCTTTTTATGATTCTATAAGTAGTTAGGAGTTCATCAGTAACTTAAAACACCTTGAAAAAGTTCTTTCTTTATCAGGTGCATGACATGATTACAAGGCACATAGGTGACGAACCATTATATTTTAGATACGAAGATCATACGGATTTTTTTTAAAACCTCATTTAGGATTGAATATTAATCGGGCTAAATTAATTGTTCGTGAGGACAATTGGCATTTGAGAGTTTAGTAAATTTTTAAATTTTTCGTCGAAATTTTCAAGATTCGTCATTTGTCCCGATGAGAGAGAAGTATAAAAATGGACTAAAAGTAAACCAAAATTCAGACAAGATGAACTAAAAATCATTAAGACTCATATATTTTGAACTTTCTTTAGTGAACTTTTGTTTTTGCGTTTCGTTATAATTTTCCACCTTTTGTTAGAAAATTTTCAGAAAAGTAAAACGAAATACTTATTCTTTCATCATTATTCTATCATTATTTTACCGTTACAAATTAATGGTTAATAACCTATCGTCGGTTACGAAAGTAAGAGAGATTTATGTGACCATTATTACATTAAATGACGATTAATACCATGACCTCTATACATTAGTGTTTTCTACAAGGGTAAAGGTGGTGAAAACAGAAAACCTATACATACGTTGAGCAAGCATACAAGAGGAGAGATGCATGGTTTTATGAGTTTCATCTTCATATTTAACATTAGTTGGGCTACTTCTTTCACGACTAGTTCAAACTTTCCCGGTGGTCGTGAACATCGGGTAAGGAAAGGTGGTCGGGAACATCGGGTAAAGAAAGCTTGTGAGCGCTTGGGTTGAATCTTGTGGCTAGTATACTCCGATTGAACCTCCACGAGGGGAGGAATATTAACCATAAGACAGTGCTTTTAGCTAGCACCTCCTATTCTCAGAGGCTAGTATTCTCTCATATTTACTACTTGTCCTTAATTGCATGTTATCTGAAAGTAAATTTAGGTAAACACAGATTGCCTGAATATCTTGATCAGTTGTTAATGTTTAATTTTTGACAGGTGAAAACCAAGTGAACCAACCAGAGCCTATGAACCAAGATGAAGTCCGACGACGTACACTTGCAGAACAGGTTCTAGTACATTTTCCCCCACATCTTAGTCTGTGAGCCAATAGATTGATTCCTTTGATGTTACATGAAATGAGTCTACGACCACACACAACTCACTCAGACTCACATCTTTTGTACAAAATAACGCGAGTCCGAGGGCGTAAATTGTGTGTGTACATAGAATCTTCCATATGATAATGTAGCACAAAAAGACACTTGATAATTAGAGCAGATCATCCGATGTGACATCTACGATTCGTTATCATTCTTGCAAAAGCAAGAACATACATCGTTAAGTCAAAAGACCCTTGTCTTGTTTGGAAATTTTAGTCTAAAATTTCAGATCAAAAATTAATATTTTGGATCAAACACTCACCCATGAATAAATTGTAGCCCAATTTCCAAACAAAGCACCACCCGGAACGACAATTTGAATAAGGTAAATAAGAGTGCCACATACTTATATTCCTTTTGAGGACTCATTACAGAAATTACTCCTTTGAGGATTTTTGTTTAGATCTGTCCATCTCGGCAATCAATGGTCAAGTAAAAGTGCTTTTGCAACTCTGAACCATCGATTGCGAAAATAGATGGCTCGAATGCTGCATTACAGTTTTCTGACTCCTTTAGTTTTACCTCTAGTTTCGCTTGTTATGTACTGGGATAGCTTATTTTGTTGTATGCATTGTGTATGGAGTAGCGCAGAGGGAGAGAACGGCGAAGATGAAACTGGAAGACTTGAGTGGATACTTCCATCTACCGATAGAAGAAGCCGCCAGGGAAGTGAAGGTCTGCCCCACTGTTATAAAGAAGATCTGCCGGAAAAATGACGTCAAACGCTGGCCCTTTAGAAAGGTCTCTCCATCCCTGTATCCCTATCTCTCCGTTCCTTTATAAATATCTATCTACGCTAAAAATACTATGGGTGCCAATGCAAAACATACTGATGGTTGTGTAGGGCCCACCTCGGACCTAGCACGACGGGAAGTTTGATTTGGCAGCTTACATTACTTCACTTGTGACTTATTGTTAAACTGTATGAGGCACAATTCCATAGAGGCTAGAGGCGATTCTCATAATTTTTTCGTATATATTATTACATAAACCTTCCCAAAATTACTCTCTTATGGCCTAGGGGACTAGTAATAAATTTAATAAAGCATGTAAACTTTAATCATCTAAAAATTTTATACCTTAACCAAGGGCTTGTAGCCTAGCGATTATCTCCTGGTTCTCTCACAAGCGAGACCAGGGTTCGAGCCTCCGCGGAGGCGATTGGGGTTTAAGGCTATGGATAGCTTCTAGATCCCCTCTGAACTAACTCACTAACTTTCCCGCTCATGTATATCAAATTACAAAAAAAATAAAAAAATAAAAAATTATACCTTCAATTTACTAACAAGTTCTTAATTACTTAAAGAAAATTAATTTTTCAAAATCACTCCGTTCAATGTACACTTCATCTGTTCTATAAAACTTTCAATCAAATACCTGACAGGGACGGAGCCAGGAATTTAACTACGGAGGGGCGAATTTTTTTTTTTCAAAATACATTGCAGGGGCAAGCCTATGTAATTCATAGGAAATATTTTTTTTCCTATATAAAACTAGAGGTTTTTTTTCCTTCTTGCAGGGGCGACCGCCTCTACAGGCCCCCCTCTGGCTCCATCACCTGATATGTGATCCCGAAGATAAATAATCAACTCCAATAGCGTCGTGAATCCTATATTGCTCTTTGATTTCTTCTTACTATTCAAATTGGTTCACAATGTTACAGGTAAAAAGCATTCTCAAGAAGATATCAACTCGAAGAGAAATTTTGAATCGGAGCATTAATGCAGTAGAAAGGGCAAAGGCTCAACGAGAACTAGAGAATTTTGAACAAGAACTTGCCAGAGTCATTATGTATCGAAGGATTGAAGATTCTTGAAATTTTTTGCCTTTTTCTTTCAATTGTATTTTTTTTTTGTTGGCGGGACGAATTGAATTGTACAGACTACAGAGTATGCTTTATTAGGAAACAAACGAGATTTCATGGAGGAATGAAGAAAAAGTGCAAGATATAATTCCAGATAGAAAAATTTATTTATTTACTCCCGTACTCTCTCGCAGGGGCGGAGCCAGGATTTTTGATAAGGGGGTCAAAATTTGAACTGTGCGCGATTCACCAAGGGAGTTTTTTTTTGGCAGAGAGGGAGAGCGTAGAAACCTGAAGATATTTGGGGATTTTGTGCCAAGGGTTCTCTATTTTGCCCCCTTATTTTTCTAAGTGCCAAACCTTTTAAATAGGTTGGGGCAAACAGAAGGTGTAAAGTGGGGTCAAAATAGCAAAAAATTGGGTAAAATTAGAACTACCCTTACAGAAATTTTGGGGTCAGTGGGGTCAACTGATCCATTTGTCTCTGATTCCCGCCGCGCCTGCTCTCTCGTGCCGCTTAATGAGTTCTAGTTGTTTGGGGATTTAAAATGGGGATGTGATTTTTTTGTTATCTTGAGGGCAGAATTATTTTTTGCCTGTAATTAGACAATCATATGGTATGGTTTGATATGCGGGTTTATGTGTTCACACTCCCAGTTCCAAACCTATTCAAACCGTAATTAGACATTTGCGCACACAGTTTACTTTATGAGGAAATAATGTATGAAAGTATTTTCATATTTTACTATGTGCGTTGAAGAAATTAACACCCTTATGTTATTGATCGGACATTGATAGATATAAAAAATCAAGTTGATTAGCAGAAAACATTCCTTACACTGGTAGTGGAAAACCGCTCTTCCACCACCACAATATCCACCACCACTTTTGTGGGTCCCATTGTGCCATGCAAAAAATCAACTTGATTAGACATCATAGGTATATTAAAATTTTAATTGTCCTTGACTGTCCATTTCACAAAACAAAATTCAAGATTTTGTGTCTATTAATGTCCGATCAAACTGAATTTTTCATGGATATACTACTCTGCAGACCCTATAAGATGAATGGTTCCGATTGCAATACGGTGGAACACACACATGATGGTGGTGGAAAATGGCAGTTTTCCACCGCTGGTGTAAAGAATGTTTTTTTTTTAAACCAATATATGCTCGATCAACTAGTGAAGACGGGTAAAATTGGTTTCTGCAGTGTTGATTTTTACCTCCCACATACAAAAGCCAAGGCTGTGAATCCGAACATGTCAGACCTTTTTTTTTAGAACCGGATGTCGGTCAGCTCACACGTAGCCAAACCAATTTCACAAGGCCCTGAAGTTAATGTCTTGTAGGGACTTCATTGTACCCTGAGGCCCTGGCCCCGTGGTCACTGGTTGACGACCAGATTTAACCCAACCCATAGGAAGGGACCCATTACTAGGGCACCAGTGGAGTGCAAAGCTGGGGAAGGTGGATGCCTCCACCACTGAGCCACCATCCCCGGTGGTCCCTGAAGTTAATGTCTAGACAAACTCTTCAGTGGCTCTAAGATTTGGTTGTCTAGTCCCCATTGGTTTTAAACATGTAATCTCATGGAAAACAAAGACTTATTACTTTTTCATGCCGACTTGGCCAAACCGGCCCCTTGGGTTCCCCGAACATCTGCATCTTCATGCAGGATTGAATAATTTGTCCCTAATTTACCCCTTGGGTTCCCCTAATTTGAGTTATCATATGCATTTGAATTGGACAAATTCTGAAAGAGGATTTCTGCAGGGCTACATTTAGCGGTAATTAATGTTCCATTTTTAATTATGTAGAATATATTTCTAGAAGCATTTTAATTGATTTTCTTGTACGTTTGTCCCATTAATGGGCCATTTTTTTGGTTCGTTTACATTTTATTTTGTTCTTTCACGGAATATGGTAAGTAAATAAGTAGGAAAAATATTGGGATCACTTTTGTATCCCTAATTTTACTAGTTAAACAAATTGGTGTGCCATATTTTTAGTATTTGAAAAAGTAAATGGTAATGCTATGGGAGAAAAAATGTAATTATAATCATAGGTAAGATTACAACCCCTAATATGGAGGAAAAAATAAGATACCACCATTCAATTATGGGCGGCGGGGTGGAGTCGTTAAGGGTTAATCTGAACACCAAGTCACACATATTGGCCTCGTTCGGACAACATAGTAGATGCAACACTTCTTCTCTTCCCTAAGAAGTGTTGCTTTCCTTTGCCACTCAGGTGTACGGCATCTGCCGTACTTAGGCCCCTTCTTCCCTTCCCTAATGGCACTCGTGATTTTTTTCCAAGCACTAGCAAATGCTAAAAACACCATTGATACATATGTTCTAACGTTATTTATGACAAAATTGAATGTTTTCAGAGATTTCTAACCAATATTTGACTTCAAGAAGTACTTGCAAGTAAGAAAATTAAATCAAGTAACGCAGTTTGAAAAAAAAAAAAAAAGCAAGTAACAAACCCTTGTAATACTCCCACACACACCCAATTAACTCCATAAATTGGTGGTAGTTGCCGGTGTTGCTCGTTGCGGACGGTGGCTGTGGGGAAGCTTTGGGTGTTCGTCTGTGGTGGCTGAGTTTGCTGATTAGGTGTCTCGGGTTAGTCTTTTCGGCTGGGCTTGGCCCATGTTTTTTGGGTCTGGCCCGTTAGGTGTTTTGGGCTTTGTCCCAATGGTTGTTTTGGACTTTGTCCCGATGAGTGTTTTCCATGGTTTATTTCTTGCTAATCGAGAGATTGGATCTCGGACTGGGCACATAATTGTTCTTAGCTTTGCTTAGGATTTTGATGCGGTTCTTCCTGCTCCCGTTAGTCTTTGGAATATTTTCAAAGACTAATAAAAAATTTTGCTTCTCAAAAAAAATTAAAAATAAAATTATAACTCCATAAATACAAACCAGACAACAGTTCCTTCAGGGTGTGTTTGGAACTTGAGGAAACTGAGGGAAGATAAAGGAAAATTAAAATTTTTCCTTCCCTTGTTTGGTTTAGAGAGAAAGAAGAGAGAAAATAAAAAATCTAAGTATTGTGAATAGTGAAATTTTCCTCCCACTTTTCTCTCACGGTCGTTATTTGTCGCGGTAACCCCAACTGTCGCACCCTTCCAAAATCAAATCCCAACGGACACAACGGTATCGCCTTAAAAAAAACGGTTATAAAAGGCTTCGCGCCTTTGCTCCTCTGTTATGTCTTCTGCCCTCTCACAAGTTCAAACTCTGTCACTCAAAAATCCATCTCATTTGCAAAACCACTCTCCACCCACCCCCCTGCAGCAGCGGCGCTCGGTGATACTCTGCCAGACGCCGCCGCTGCACACCGCGCCTAACTCCCACCACCACCCATGGCGACCAATCCACCGTGGTCGCCCGGTGTTCCTCACTCGGACTTGAACTTTTGGTACTTATTTGACGATGACAGCATTGCATTTCTCCAAGATTGGAACACCGGCGGAATCCCGAGTCTTAACCTCGCCGACTTCCCATCATTGACTCAATCTGGCTTCGAGGCCAATGATCAGGTGTTGATCGATCCGGTCGGTTCCCGCGCGCTTTACTCTACCGCCAGTGTTCCTCAAGTAGGCCCTTTTGAATTTCGCGGCGAAACGAGCCATGGACGACAAGGATTTCTCGAACCGCTTTACTCTACCGCCAGTGTTCCTCAAGTAGGCCCTTCTGAATTTCGCGGCGAACCGAGTTATGGACGACAAGGAATTGTCGAACAGCTTTACTCTACCGCCAGTGTTCCTCAAGTAGGCCCTTTGGAATTTCGCGGCGAAACAAGCCATGGACGACAAGGAATTCTTGAACCGGATAATTCGGGATTTGCGAATCCGGTGCCACTGCCCATTTGGTCTGCGCCACCACCGGTTCCGAATTGCAGTTTTTGTCTAAGACTGAGAGATATTACTCATGTTAAGGGTATTGTCAAAATTATTACTACTTGTTTGTACACCCTTCAAACGTATATAAACAAATGAAACCGAGTCTTAAGTCTCGATTAAATGTACATGTTACGTTTATTCAAGGCTTTGACTTTCATATTCTTTCCGTTTTTTAATACTGTTGGAGTTAAAAATTCGACACAATGAGAGTATGATTGAGTGTCGGGAACGAGAACTAGGAGACTTGAATCAAAGCCTATTTGTGGAAGATAATTTAGTGAAATTCCTTTTCTGTACACGATGAGTGATGAGAAATAATTTTAACCAGTACTTTCGCCTCAATTGAACGTTCGGTTTATTTCGATTTACGGGATTCAAGTTTTTCAAGTCAGATGTATCAAAAATTTGCAGCACAAGAACAATGGCACGTAGAATTATTATAGTGGTTCGAAACCCGTTTTCGATAGTATTACTGCATCAATTTGCTCTGTTTCTAAACAAGATTTTTATGCATTTTTGTTGTTGTTGTAGGGAACCATATGACAAGGCTTGAGATTCATGGAACAATTGGTCTGATCTCGCATGCTATTCTTGAGAACCAGGTTTTTTCTGGGGTTTGGATTACTCAAAGCCAGTACAACATAGAGTAAGGCCAAGTCTCCGTTAAAAATACTTTCTTTTCACTGGCGTCAAAATACCATTTGTTTTCGGTAAATGTCAAATTTGTTAATGTATGAGGGAAATATCTAGCCTCAAAATCCGTGCAACCAAGTACTTTAGTCTATCTAGCCCATTTAAGTTCATTATCATATGTTTTCGATACTACTACTTCTCACTCAATGCACAATATATCTCCTATCTGGAAAACCCATTTGTCATCGTAGTTGCACGGCGCGAACAAGCCGGTTATAGCAAGTGGGGTTTTCGGGGATAGAAAATCCCATGCCTTTTTGAAAACGCAAGTTTTGTTCAAAGAACATTGTTACTTGAAGAAACTTACGTGCATAGAAACGATTTCTTGCGCGCACATTTATATCAAGATCTGTGCACGGAGGTCTGTACAGACGTACTTACTGTTGTTGTTTGACCTTTTTTCTCGTGTGCTGATTTTGATGCAGTTTTTCCAAGAAAAGCATAGAGGTTGTGAAGGAGTATCTTGTTGCGTACTGTGAAGGCCGTAAACGAGAGGGTTATAGAATGCAGGAAGATCCATTTGTTACATTCTATGAAGCTTTGTGCGTTGGATTGGTCAAGGGAGATCATGACAATCTGGATCCTGATGATTTTCTTCAACTATCTTTGGAAAATCCAGGTGCTGAGCTACATAAATTCTTCCTAATTCCACAGATATACATATCTGTATCGAAACGATCACGCAAAGAATCCAGAATTAAATTAGGGGCGCCAAGTAGGAAAGAAAATTTCTCGTAAGGTGATTTTTTAAAATAACTTTGGTTTTTTCTAATTTGGAACGATTATTTAGCAGATTGTTGGTATTTTGTACCAATGGCACGTGCAGGGGCGGAGGGAACCAGAGACAAATGGGGTCAATTGACCCCACTGACCCCAAAATTTCTGTAGGGATGGTTCTAATTTTATCCAAACTTTTTTCTATTTTGACCCCACTTTACACTTCCTATTTGCTCCAACCTATTTAAAAGGTTTGGTACTTCAAAAAATAAGGGGGCAAAATAGAGAACCCTTGGCACAAAATCCCCAAATGTCTCCAGGTTTCTACTCTCTCCCTTAGTGAATCGCGCACAATTCAAATTTTGACCCCCCTTATCATAAATCCTGGCTCCGCCCCTGGGCACGTGGTATCATAATGGAACAGTACTAATCACCATGTGCGCATACAGAACTCTACAAAATGTAGTACAATAAGAGTAAAAACGATCATTATTACATTAAATGAAGATTAATACAATGACCTCTATATATTTGTGTTTTTCTACAAGGGTAAATTAAGGTGGTGAAAACAGAAAACGTATACACTCGTTTAGCAAGTATACATAGAGGAGAGATGCATGGTTTTATATGTGAGTTTCATCTTCATATTTTACATTAGTTGGGCTACTAATTGGTTCGCGACTAGTTCAAACTTTTCCGGTGGTCGTGAACATCGGGTGAAGAAAGCTTGTGAGCGCTTGGGTTGAATCTTGTGGCTAATACACTCCGGTTGAATGTTTACGAGGGGAAAAATACTAGCCGTACGTAAGACAGTGCTTCTATCTAGCATGCCTCCTATTCTCACATGCTAGTAGTCTCTCATATTTACTTCTTGTTCTAAAACAATGCAGTATATCATGAATTGTAGTTCTAACTTTTTTCGGATTCAACTGTCAAAACGAATGACAAGAATCTAACAAAAAATCAGATGAAACGCAATTAAGAACAATTAAATTTAGGTAAACTCAGATCGCCTGAATTTCGTGATCAGTTGGTTTATGTTTAATTTTTGACAGGTGAAAACCAAGTGAACCAAGATGAAGTCCGACGACGTACACATGCAGAACAGGTTCTAGTACTTTTTCCCGCACATCTTAGGCTGCGAGCCAATAGATTGTAGCCCAATTTCCAAACAAAGCACTGCCTAGAACGACAATTTCAAGAAAGTAAATAATAGTGTCACGTACTTAAATTCCTTTTGACGACTCTTTACAGAAATTACTCCTTTGGGGATTTTTGTTTTTGTCTCGTCTATCTCGGCAATCAATGGTTAAGTAGAAGTGATTCTGTGAACCTGAACTATTGACTGCGGAGACGGACGGCTCAAATGCTGCGCTACAAGATTTGCACTACAGGTTTTCGACTCCTCTAGTTCTGTTTGTTATGTACTGGGATAGCTTATTTAGTTGTATGCGTTGTGTATGGAGTAGCGCAGAGGGAGAGAACGGCGAATATGACACTGGAAGACTTGACCGGATACTTCCATCTACCGATAGAAGACGCCGCCAGGGAATTAGAGGTCTGCATCAGTGTTATAAAGAATATTTGCCGAGCAAATGGCATCGACCGCTGGCCCTATAGAAAGGTCTCTACTCTCTATCCCTCTTCCCCATCTCTCTGTTCTTCTATAAATATCAATCTACACCAAAAACATTATGCGCGGCGCCGATGCAGAACATACGGATATACCTGTTGGCTGTGTGGGGCCCACTTCAGATTCCGCACAAGGGAAGTTTGATTTGGTAAATCATGTTATGTATGTTTTGCATATAGTTTCGCCCTTACCGGTTAGAGTTATGAATCCTGTACTTATTGCTCAAATTTTTTTCTTCTTCTTAATATTCAAATGGTTCACAATGTTACAGGTAACCAGCATTCAGAAGAAAATTGATAGTCGAAAAGAAATTTTGAACAGGAGCAATAATGCAGACGAAAGGGCAAATGCTCAAAACGAACTAGAGAGTTTGGAACAAGAACTTGCCAGTGTCTATGATGTGTAGCGGAGGATTGAAGATTCTTGAACCCTTGGAAAGAAAAGATCACAATTTTGTAGCACATTACTACATTTCTTTAAATTATTTTTTTGTTGGCGGGACGAATTGAGATTTATTTTTTGTTCACGAAGGAATGAAAACAAAAAGTGTAATTAAGATATGATTTCAGATGGAAAAAGTTATTTATTTTTGCCCCCATAATCTCTCGAGCGGCTCCATGAGTTACTAGTTGTTTGGGGATTTGAAATGGGAATGAGATTTTTCTATTATCCTGAGGGCAGAGTTATTTGCCTATAATTAGACAACCGTATGATATGGTTTGCTATGCGGGTTTATGTCTTCACACTTCTAGTTCCAAACCTATTCAAATTTATGGGATTTCCCATAAATCTAACGGAAAATTCGGCCTTAATCCTCAAAAGAACTCCCCGCTTCTGTGTGTGTGTGTGTGTGTGTGAGAGATCCACCGTAGAATATGTTCTAAATTCATTTAAAGATTTTGAAGCAGCTATGGTTTGAAATGAAATGAATTATCGCCTTTTAATTGAGTAGGTATTATGATAATATGTGACGATATCAATTGACATAATTTGAGTGCTTTTAGTAATTGTTTGTAATAAAGTTCAGTTGAAAGTATAATGTGGGGATTTTGGGGAAGATTGGTGATACCCATAACACACACACATTGAGCTACTAAACAGTAGTAACACAACGGAAAAATAATAGTGACAGATTTAATTTACTATTATTATTATTATTTTTTTTTGTAGAGAATGCAAGATAACAGAAAGTCAACAAGGCCTATCCTGTGAAAGAAAAGCTTCTAATCCAAGCAGAATACAACCAAGTTTAGAAAAACTCGGCCCTTTCAAAGACTTTGTAGCCAACCAATTAGTTGCTTTATTCTTCTCACGACAACACCATACAAATGGACGACCATGACTCGAACTAGCCTAGAATTTGATATCCTCAATCAAAGTACCAATCTCCCAGGGTGGATAATCGCGTGACGATCCGACTCGAAAATTGCAATTGACAGTTAGAAATTGTTTCAATGGTGGAAAATTTTGTATTTAACAAACACAACAGTAATGTACAAGTGATATGTTCTTACATTTGATTAAAAAATTATCCCAATGGTGGAAAATTGAAAAACATTGAGTGAGCCAACACGATTTATTGGAGTATTTTTTTCCACACAAATCATAGTTTAAATATGAGGATACTTCTTATTTTCTTCAAAAAAATAAAATAAAACCTCTAACAAGTATATTTTTTTGCGTTTACTACTATGCAGATTTGGTGATGCCATCCATACACTATACTCCCTCCGTCCCTTTTATAGTATAGACATTTCCATTTTGGGTTGTCCCTTAATAAGTGTGTGTTTTGAAAAGTTAGTGGGTGCATTTCCTATTTTGCCATTAAAAGTAGATTCCTTTTTGAAAAGTTAGTGGATATTATTATATTGATAAGGGTAAGTAGTGGAAAGTAGATGTGAGAAAAAATAAGTTGGAATTACGAGACATCACACTTAAAAAGGGACAGAGGGAGTACTATTTTGCAAGACAAAGTTTAATTACTTGGAATGTTGTTTCCCATACTTGGCAATTAATATGCAGATTTGATGATTCTTTAAGCCACATAATTACCATACCATAAATAGTGTGCTGTATTTGGATTTTCTTACCTTTTTATGTTACCTGTTTAACAAATTTGACCAATGTGTACTATTTAGTAGAACAAAAATGGTAGTCACATAAGTGACATATTGAACTCAATACTAATATGGAAGGTTAACTTATAAACCATTAAGTACATCATTGTTGCATCTTATCATGACAGGCCCTAACTTTTCGAGGGTCTAAAGTGGCCGCATTCCGAGCTTTTCTCAGGGCCAGCTCTTTCTTTGGGTACTTCAAAATCTTTTTTCAGGTTCTAATAATCATGTTGTCTTTCTGTAATTCGAGAAAAAGAGGCCTCATTAATGTTACGTAACTCACAAGAAGAAAAATCTTTAGGGCTCGTTTGTTTGTTGGATTAATTGTACGAAGGATTAGATATGATGGGATAGAAGGGACAAGTGAGATTCACAGGGTGATATATGGGACTACATGAATACTGGGATTAGTAGTACAATAGTACTGTGTTTGGTTAAAGTGAAATGAAGATGACGGTATTGCTTTTAACCGTTGGATGAGGGGGGAGATAATCCGGAGGAGGAAGACTAGTTAATACTACCCCTCTTCCTGGTATTAGTTAATCCCCCACATTGGGTACTAAATGGCTAAACAATCTCATATTGTCCAGTCCCACGGTCCAGAGTGCAACAAACACAGAACTAAAGAATAATAGAAAACATGTGGCCCTTGTGTCCCCCTAATCCTATCCCTCATTTATAGTCAAATAATCAAACAAGCTCTTAGAGCCAGGGGACACCAGCCCATAAAGACATCTGTGAAGGTAATAAGAGTTGGAGTCTTATTTGGTGTAACTCAAGTTTGGTAGGCTCAAGGATGAAAAACATTTGCCGTCAACCAAGATTGTGCTACCATTTTTTTTGAACCACAGATTGTGCTACCATGGATGCTCCAAATTATGCTTTTAAGAAATTCAATGAAGTGGAGTATTCTTTTTCAAAAGAAAACAATATTCCACCTGAAAGCGCCACACAAAAATCCAAACAAAAGTGTAGAACGAACAAAATCCATATTCTGTAGCCTCAAGGATTTTGCACCTGGAAAAGGAAGATACTACTTAAATAGCTTGGTGCATCTTTGACGTACAAAAGAAAAACTACATATCAACCGATAAAAATGATCACATTTATGCAACACGTTATAGATACCTATCCCATGTGGTACCCAATGCATTGGCTGTGTGGATCCAACATTTCAAAATCTCACCAATACATTGGTAACACGTGAGATGGTACCGATCTCAAGCACTAAGGTAACCGAGAAAATTTAGGACGAAAGAATGTCAAGGTTTGCATCGCATACGTTGGTTGTTGCAAGTTTTCCACCAGCTTATCTAGGTAAAGGACAACAGACTATCATGTTAAAATGCCAACTTCAAGAGGACAAAATATTGCGAAAATCTGGCAATATGTAAGAAACGGGACAACAGTAGCAGTGCACTGACTTGAGAGTCAAAGATGAGATATGTATCTATACCGGGCACTAGTAAAATACTAAAATTGGTCATCCACCAAAACATTTTCAACATCGCAATTCCAAGCAATCGCAGTGTAACAACCAATTGAGATGTAATCTATTTGTTTATACATGTTACCAATTTTGAATGAAACCAAACCCTAACTGACTTCTGCTTCTCTTGCCTTCTGTGACTGAGGTATAAATAAATAAAACTCCATTCTTTCACAACAATACCAGCAGTGGCTTCAACTATCTCCCCTCATCCATTGCATCACCATGGTTACAACTCTCAGATTCCTTTTCGCCTTGCCTAGAACCCTCGGGTTCGGACATCCTGGGGAGAGAATCTTCTAGTGCCTCAAGGAAAGAGAGCACAGTAAACTTGTCTGAAAAAAGAGCAAAGAGAATTAGTGATCTTGGAAAAAGAAGAATCTTCAACGCATAATATGCTGATGTCCGTACACTTTAACTTATATTTAAACGTACATGGATTACTAAAGGAAAAAATTAATGTAGCCAACGGAAAAGAAGATTGCTTTTTTTGTTAAAATGAAAGCAATAACCATTTTTGCTGAAAAACAAATTTCCATTTTCCATTAACTTCTGAGATTCCATTAACTTCAGAGAATAGAAACAGAAGTGTTCCATTTCCCTTCACTTCCTGCAATTGACCATCCCGACAACCAAAACCACTGCGAAGCCAAAAAGACATCAAAGTAAAGGAAAGGATTTGTTAATTGAAGCTAAAGATAGGATGTTTTTAACCAACATTTGTCCTGCGATTTACAGCTTCTTTTAGAGCCAAGTGCTTGTTATTCAACCCTCAAAACTAACAAAGCCAATCAAAGGCTAAATTACTATCTTTCCAGAGACAACTAAAATAAATTGCATTCGTTTCCCGAGCAAGCTGTGAAATCTCAAAGACTACCATAAGCTATAAAGTCAGGAAAAAATACCATAAAAATGAGAGAAACTAACTATTTATGCAACTATTACTGGCTTGATGTTAGATCCAATTATTGGGAGGTTGAAACCATTGCTGGCTTACATTTACTTGGGTCAATTCCAAACTGCGTCAGATCTATCTGTCCGGTTCGAAGCACCTAAACAAAGAACAGATCACAAAGCTCTTAAAATTGGACAATATTTCATTGAAAAGAATGTAGAGAGGTGTATGAATGTCTCACATAAGTAAATGAATCCACTTGTTGGCGAAATGGAGGGCTCTGAAGTAAATCGAGCAGCTCCTCTGGAGTCCATTGGCCCTAAAGTGTCACAACAATTATCAGGGAAAAAAATCAAAAGAAAATTTAATGAATCAAAAGAACTCAAACAACAGACTTACCTCGGGTAAATAAGACACCAGCCGCTCCTCTAATGGAATAGTCTCCAGCAAAGGGAATATCAAGTCAGGCTTCAAAATATCTCCTAATCCAAAACCTAAAGAGCAGTACAAACGTCAAGAGAGTTATATTTGGTAGTTCGTAAATTTTCCAAGCATAGGAGGTATTTGTAAGACTGCACAATCTTTTAATCAACAAGATTCATAGTCTTGGAGAACAATTTATCACTCTCTTACAGGTCATAAATCAAAATACTTCTGCTAAACAATTCACCTGATTACAATTTACTGCCCTTAAGTCTTCTATCCAAATGCAGGATCTATTGAACAAGGATTTTTGATGGTATATGTCTAAGCAAAGACACCAGTCTCAAGCAGTCAGTGTTCTAAAAGTCGGCCGCCTAGGTGCTAGGTGGTGGTCCAATGCCTAGATTAGGTGGCCAGCTAGCACCTAGCGAGTTTTAAAACATTGCCAGCAGTGTTATCAAATTAACGCCTCCTACGACGCATTGTCAGCAGTGTTATCAATTTTTATTTATTCTGACAATACGGTACGAATCGTATGACTCGGTGCGCTTAGGCTAAAAATCGATAAGTATCTTTAAATGTACTTTATATTTATGACTTTATGTACATTTCTAGCAATACCCACACAAACTGACAAACCATCTTACAAAAAGCGATATTTTTTTCTTCTTAGAAGATGTTATATAGATGACATGTGAAACTATGTATCATCAAAATTCTTATTCGATATGTGCATCAAATTTTAAATTTTATATTACATATTAATATTTTTGACACATAGTTGCACTTGTTGACATATATCATAAGGTGCAAGATACTTAGCTCGATATGATACACTTATGGAGATATATTTACATTTATTTACCTATACCAGGTTCTGAAAGGGCATCGGTAGACAGGATGGTACTTTTACTTGAGTACATGAAATGCATACCCAACACTTTTTTGAAGTATTTCCGGCCCCTAGAGGTACCAGTACATACCCAAGCTCTACTCCACCCGTAATAGTAATTCCTATTATACTGAGATGAAGTCAGCTTGATGAGACCATTTTTCTGTAATTTAATACTTCTAGTTTTACCCAACACATTCTTTACGATTATCAATTGGTTCCCAACCTCCTGGCCTTAAATTGTGATTTGTAAATTAGATCCTTGATCAACTATACCATTTACCTATTTATTCCATTTGATTTTAGCCTTGCTACATAAATCAATTCTTTCTAATTGAAAATATTCATTCATTAATTTGTTAACCACCAACTCATCTAAAAGCTTAAGTTGTTAGAGAGAGGGGCAACTTTACTAATTATATTCTCAACACGCCTCCTCAAGTGTAGCCAGGCTATCCTCCATAAGCGGGCTAAACATGTGTAAAGATCTAATCATTAGATAGGCGGTGAGGTTCAAACACAGGATCTATTGCCTGCTCTAATACCATATTAGATTGTTAACCACCAACTCATCCAAAAGCTTAAGTTGTTGAGAGGGGCAACTTTATTAATTATATTCTCCACATTATTTCAACGGATGAATCCCAGTTGTAATCGCATGCTACTCATGGGAAGCTTTGACATATTCACGTACCTGGACACACATGCTTCACAACTTTTCGAAAGTATCCAGAGGGTTAACAGCACAAAGAAGTTGCAAAACCAAAAGCAGCAACTAGTGGATGGAACATCATAGGGTGAGATACACTACGTAAAAGGTATTTGGGTTTCAATTTGTGCAGTTTAGATGAAACACAATCTTAAGCAACTGCACAACCCCTTTTTATGAATTGATTTCAAATTTTACCTCTAGTTCAAGTTTGCTCATCGTAAACGAATTATGCCTTTTTAGTTTTTATAAGCTATTTTAGACCCCTAGTTTTGAACCCATACTCTACTATGCATGTTTTTACCATTCACAGAGATGTAAGATGATGTAGCATCTAACATATTCAGATGAGTAGTTGCAAAGCTAACGAGGGGCTTTTGTTGCGTTGGGGGACCAATTGCGAGTGACCTCTTCAGATTATATATGCCACATTTGTTCGAGACTAGACCTTGTTTCAGCTATGATATTCGGTCATTATGCGACATTGAGAATTACATATTTGGTAACAGTTGGCATTATAGTGCCCTGTTTGTGCCCTAAGGTTTCAGTTTTGGATTATCTACAAAATCATATCTTGCATGGCAGTGTTCTAAAAGGAGGCATAAGGCACCTAGGCGCTAGGCGTTTGAAAAGGCGGTCGGACGATTAATCGGGTATAAGGCGGGGTAAGGCGGGGTAAGGCGCCGATTAATGGGCTAGGCGGTCCAGGCGCGATTCATCAGCAAGGCAGAGCATAAGGCGGGTAGAATATGCAATTTTAGAAATTTTAGGGATTTAATGTCGTAATATAATTTAAGGGGGATTGTGTAGTTATCCCTGTGCATACATATCCATTAATCGATCAAAACATACCCAGCCCTTTGAAATTTGAATCGATCGAAATTTTTTCCATGCCCTAGTTTTTCTGCTTCAGATTCGAGAGTCAAGAGACTCGAGACACTTCAATAATCGAAGACGACGATCGATCGTCTCTCATTCTTCAATCTCCAGGTCGTCGTCGATCTCCAGCACCTCCAAATTCTACTCGTTGTCTTCATTCGAGCTCTTCGAAACAGTAACCAAACACCAGTCGACAATCGGCTTCGATAGTCTCTCTCTCTCTCTCTCACTCTCTCTCCACGACTCCACTTAATATGAGAAATCATTTTTTATTTATTTATGAGGACTTTTTTTATTTATGAGAACTTTTTATTTATTTATTATGTGAACTCTTTTTTTATACGAGAACTCTACAATTTACATCATGTGAGAACTCTACATTTAGTCTCAAAACTTGGGAAAGGTATAGGGGAATATTTTTAAAAATAAAAAAAATGGCAAAACCGCCTTATTGTCAAGGCGCCGATTAATCGGCTAAGGCGCTAGGCGGTGCCCGGCCACCCGACTAGCGCCTAGGGTCTTTTAGAACACTGTTGCATGGGTTAGCATTTCGTGCCTAATGCCTATTTAGCACTAACATGGCATGCACGATTCCATTTCCATTATAAAACTGAGGCAATCAAACATTAAAATTGTGCGACCTATACCTGCATCTGGATCTTCCACTTCACCTACAAACCAATAACCAGGAAACAACAGTTTGTCAGACGCTCAAGCATTACATGGCAAAAGGATTAGCAAAAAGCTTTCCCTTAAAGAAAGAATTGAGTTGCACCTGCGGGCCCAATATTACTTAATATTCTCTGTAGATCTGCCAATTTTACAGGCCCCGAAGAGGTTACATCACTAGTTACTTCTGTCCCCATGCTTGGACGAACCAAATTTCCAGTCCTATAATTATTTCAAAAAAAGAGAGAAAGGAATAAGGTAGTTTACATCTAGACACGGTCCAGATATGGCAAGTCATATCTCAGAGATATCATGCACAATGGAATAGGAAATATGCAAGTCGGACATGTAAGAGAAAATAGGATGCCTACATCAGGACATCCAAATTACCCACGGAGTTCTACACTTCCATGTTAGAAAAATCTTAATCATAAAATACACAGATACGTGTTACAAAGGTGGTGTAAGTGGATATGGAAAAGTCTTAGAGCATACAAGGTTCTGAAAAAACATGAATCTGATGCCAACTGTTAAGAGTATAAGAACAAGTCTAAACCATGCAAATCGGAAGGTTGGGTATCGTGGGCCACATGTTGTCCCTTTCTCAAATCCAATTAACTGATTCAAGCTCTATTTTGCTCATAATCCTAGTACCCACAGAGCGACCACATCCCTTAATCCATAGATCAGTTGACTCAGATACAGGTGAATATCCATACCAGTGGTAACTCTAGCATAATTAGCTGTATTAACAAAAGACATGCATGGGAAGCTTGCTCATACGTCGGAATTAACAATATTAAGTCTGATAATCTAATCTCAAATGACTTTAATAAGGAGCACCTTTCATAAAGTGAAAATCTAATTTTCTAAAATTTATGTACGTGCCAAAGCTTAAAGCTTGCTTGAAATCCAATATGATGTTAATGGTTTATAGTTGTCAAACCGTGAATCAAATTGAGAATTTTAAAGGGTCCGATCATGAATCGAATCGAATGGTGAATCACTTTGATTTGGTCCTGATTTCACTAATATATTGAAGACTATGTCGAGCGATATATTTAACAAAGCTATATTGTTATGGTAATTATGTAATGCCTAAATCAATAAGAAGCTTCTCTTAAGTGATAAATTGAGGATCACGTGGTCCAATGGGGAACACCCTTCCTTGTACAGCAAAAGATGTGGATTCAATGAATGCGATTTTGGCTCCTTTTTCAAATAAAAAGGATTCAAATAACACTTCTAAGGTCATTAGGATTTAGGACAATTACATGCTATTTTTTTTTATCTCTTTCCACTGCATTATTAAATTTGCCACGATATTGATCCATTCAGGTGCGGATTTATGTAAAGGACAATCTGAGAAACATCAAACGAGAAGACCAAAAAACTAATATTTTGAATCAATAAAAAACCATATAAGATACTACACCCAGTCCAAGATTCTCAACATCAGAAATTTCAGCAATAATGTTCGTATTGTGTACCAAAACTGAAGTCTATCTACACTTGTCTAGCAAAGACCATTCCAAACGAATGCCATGAGAAGCTAACTAAACAGATCGAATTTTATAATTCTTTTATCTTCATCAAATGTGTGAATAGCAGAAATTTTGCAGTTCATGTAATCTTCGTAGTCTCCTCAAAAGTCAAAAGGTTTTGAATACCCAAATCACCACATATTTGGAACATCTCACTTGATGACTTCAAACAAGTCCTTTTGTACAGGTTGGCAAAGTGAATCGTTTTGAGGTGTATCTAATCAAATCGCGTCATGAATTGTAAAATTTTCATCTTCTAGTGATTAAAATGGACAGCTTGGTGTATCCAATCATATGATGCACATCGTGGTTCTTATAACAGAGCAGATTATAACTTAAAATAATAGGTTGAAAATCCAAAAAAAGGCCCAACCAATATAATGCATCTTGAAAACTGCTGAAACAAAATGTTCGATGCATCTGACACACAGCCTGGCCACTATGTTTCTTAGTTGCACGAAGCGGGAGCGGAGATGCCTAAAGGTAGGATGCATATAGATTTAGTCCAAAAAAAATTTGAAATGTGAAAATATCAATGATGGTCAGATTTATGTCCACTGCAACTTAAATATCCAAAAATATAAATGAACACTGTCCATATAAAATGCTAGTGCTCTGTTCTCATAGAAAGCTTCATGATACATATTGCACCATAAGATTCGATACACCAAGCAATCAGTTCAGTCGTGTGGGGTGTACCGCTGATAGCATGAATCATATTTGAAAGCAAAATGGTTCATTACACTAAGTAGGTGTCAACGGAGATCAAGTACAAATTCATCTCACACATACTGATGCACACACACATAACACATATGCATATAACTATATTATATATACATAAAAAGTGATATTATATATACATATAACTAGATCTAGGCCTCACACCTAGGTTACCAAAGGCATCACACCAAAGAATGGGATTGCATCACATAATCTTAAAGCATAAAGCTGCATAAATTTTCATATTAATCATTAATAATTCAAGCTCTTGAAGTACATCAATTTATAGACTCCTAAGCATGTGTTAAATGCAAATGACTACTCCTATTCCCAAACACATTAATTCCTCCTATTTCCAAGAAGTCTAGGTAGGCATAAATGAACCTAGTAATTGGAAGGTCAACAAGCCTTTAAACTAGTGCAGGGCTAATTAATATACCAAGTGGGCCCTATGTCATTCAACATGTGCCAAATTAAGGCTTGGGCCTTAGAACCATCCTGTCCGCGCTTTTTATACACTTTTAATGGGTGCTGCCATTTCCCATCAGCCATCATATAGATATACAAATATAGAGTGAGAATACGAAAGAATCAAATACTTAGCCACCTAAAGCATTAGCATCTGCACTTTAACCCTTAATTAGCTTCTTCAGCAGTAGCTTCCATGAAGTTTACAGCATCAAATACTTCCTTTTACAGAGGTCTTTCGTGGAAAAAACCCTGGCGGAGTGCAGACACAGAAATGCACCTGATGAATTACCTTGATGAGATATCTTCATCAACCATGTCTTCAGAAGTCTGTAATGGAACAGAAGCATCGGGCTCTTCCTCACCAAGCAACTCTAGAAAATCCAAAATCAAAACATTAGTTCTATTGGTTAGGCTAAAATTTGACTCACAGTTAAACAGTCGCACCAAAAGCAAATAATACCAGGAATTTGAAAAAAACAAAAAGTAATCGCTAATTCTAAGCTTGCTAGGAGTTCAAATTTCCTCCAACATAAACCACATCCATTAAAAGCTTGCACTGTAAAAGGGGAGTGGACATGAACAGTAATGATGAGAAAGAAGAAAACAATGACAAAGAAAAGAAGAGAAGAGGACATAGGTACTTGGACCATCTACAGGACAGTAGAAACTGCATCCTGAAAGTCTACTACATAATTAGGAAGACAAGATCAACATGACTAAAATCTAGTATGGTGAGCACATCATTCTCACAAAACACTCATGAAAGGTGATTCTTGAAGCGACTACAGGAAGTCTTCTTCAATTAGCCGGCTAACAAGTAGATGAGTTTTTTTTTTGAAGGCAAAAAACAAGTAGATGAGTCATTCAGTCACTCCAATCGCCACACTGATAATCAGGCAAAACTAACTATTCTTGAAAGTATTGCAACTATGACAACAATGACAATGACAATGAAAAGGAGCAGCATAGACTTTGCTACAACTGCAACTAAACCAAAATGTACAACCTAAACAAATGCAAGCGCAAGCACACAAGAAAAACAGGTGTTATGGCCTATGAAAAACTACTACTTCAGATAGGTAGAAGGGTAAACAAGGATCCACTGTTTTTAGATATGTCAGGATAAGGTGTCAGAATGTGGTGACATGCAAATTTGAGTCCAAATACCAGCAGAATTTCATATACCTAAAGGCCTGTTGATGTAGAAGTTGACGGAGTCACATAACTGTGAATCACCTTCAGGGTTTGGCTCCTGAAACCCAATTCCGATAATAATGGCCATATCTCAGGCTCAGTACATGTTATCTAGTGCACAAAAAGATGGGGAAACAAATTGAGAAGTAGACCTGACCTGCATCCAAAAGAAGAACTTCCTATCATCGGTACTGAACTTTAAGATGTAAACCCTTCCAGAAGCTTGTGTAACCTGAGTCCAAAGATGATACAACAAATTATCACAGAGCAATACTAAATTCAGCCAAACAGCTGAAATAATCAATGCTCAATTACATACCTTCTCAAAAACTGCCTCCTCGGGGAAAACAATTTGATCCTATTTACTTTGTGTCAAAGAAAACCACAAAGGTAGCCACGCGAGAGATACAACAGGAATATTAACATCACTATTACCGTGGACAAACTAAGATGAAACCCAAAATCACAAGCACATGCTCATTTTTGCTTTTAGGATTTGAACAGTTTATACATAAGACTTTTCTCATTTGACGGGAGGAAAAGATGTGGGAATTCAGACTTGAGAGCTGCCACTCCAACCATGAATCCTTCCTCCTCCCCCATCTCTATTCTTCTCCTTGTGGATTCAATCAAAGTCCCCTAGAAATTCTACAGTTCTCCCTCCTTTATTCTCTATATATTATCCTTGTGGTATCAAGGCCCCTAATGGGACTAAGGTTTCTATGTATCTTGACATTTCTTTGATGAAAGAAAATAACTGAAGTTTGTTTTACTTGTATTTGAGTTTCAAAGTTAAGTTAATTCCAGGAAAAGCTTCTCACCGATATTTTCCAACCTGGCAACCACAGTGACTGTCCCTAAACTCCTCAAAATTTGATGATCCTATCCCCCTTGTTCTCCGGCTGAAAGTTCTTCACGAATGCCCCATATGGCTCTTGGAAGATCATCCAACACTATGAAGAACTTCCTGACTCCCCCATCCATTTTCCCAACTGCACTTAAATCTCCAGTTCTCTAAATTATCAAACTCTACTTTCTTAAAAGCGGTGTGCCAGCATGCTAAATGCGATGTTCCCATATGATGCAAAAGCATTATTATCAGAAATAAATGCACGATTTTCCACATAAGTATATGCACAAACCAGATACCTTAACAGTACAAAATAAAACGGAAAATCAGCAACTTACAAAGCCTATCAAGGGATATATAAGAATTAGGATACATCTTCAAGAACGTTATGACTGCGATCAAGCCACTGAAAATGGACCAACCCCTCTTCACCCTAAGAGAGAAAAGGAACTTTAACTCACTATAGAAGTCCAACATCAAACAATTACCATAACTCACAATTAATTGCTCATACCCTTCCCATGCGAACAAGCCCTTTACGTGAATCTGGAACAACGCGTTTTCCATCCATAAGCATTTTACCAGCACGAAATTCCATAAAGATTTCCTGTCCATTACATAAGGCAATAAATCAAACATAAGAATGTCAATTTCTCCAAAAACTAAGTGAATCCAACCCCCTTCAAACCCAACAAAAAAACCAACAAGCAACCCAAAAAATAAAGTGTCGACAATTTCTTTTAGGGTCATTATATCTACCTGCATTGCAGGAATAGCCTCTGTTGCTGATGAACCCATTAGTCCACTGCCTTTTTCCTTCCTTATCTCAAACCACTATACAAGATAACCGAAAAGAGTACCATCAAAAGTTAATATGAATACAAGTAAAACAAGGATAAAAAATTGAAAAGCGCATCTCCATCCCTTGCACACACTCCTTGAAGCAAAACCCATATCAAAATGAGTTTTTACCCAAATGAACTAGATCTTTTATTCACTCAATTTTTTCGAAGGCCAATTTGTGACACTCAAATTTTCCACCACGCCATTAGTGAAGCTTTTACTCGCATTTATACATAAATCTGTGTTACGAATTGGGGAGAATCATCTCCAATGACCTTTACTCCAGTGTCATCTCAAATTGAATAAAATATCAGTAAAGGACTGAGCATGGTCTAAAACATCGAGCATCTCCAGTCCTTCCCTCTTTTCTATCTAAGCTCAAAATTTGATTAAAAACACTAAAACCAATCTCCAATGGCATACCTTTTTTCCTGCAGTTTTTGAGTTGTTCCCTTTTTTCTTGCCCAAAAGAGGGGAAACCCAAACCCAAACCCTCTTTCTCAAACAAATATTTTCTCTTTCTTATTACATACAAGTGTGCCATTTAAACCCAACTCTCGATCGAAAACATAAGAAAAACAATAGATTCTTGTAAAAATAAGAGTTTAGCATTGGCAGAGGCAAAACCCAATGGAGTTTAATCCAAACTTGGGTTTCAAAAAAGTGTCAAGGCATGTTCCCACCAAGGAAACAAGATTCCAACAATATCCAAACAAACCCATAAACCCAACCAAAATAAATTCCTAAAATGCACATTGTGTGCATACATACCAACTGCGACTATTCAACATACCGAACAAAAACACCTTCTGCAATCGAAAAAAACCTTGATAATGACTGCGCGAAAATAAATCGTCCGATAGGTACAAATGGAGCCGAAAAGTAAATTAACATATAAGAGTGAGGCTGAGTAAAACCCTAATTTCACAACGGGCGGAATAAAGGTTGAAGAGAGATAAGCAGAGATGATAGAGTACGCTGATTAACTAACATCAGCATTCGTAGTATATGGCTACCTGTTTGTATATGTGTATCTGCGCAATCGAATCTTCCGACGACAAATTTTGAAGAAATGCTGACAGGTACGGGAGAGATAGAGAGAGAGAGAATCGTGTGTATATTCAGGCAAGTATATAAGCGGTGAGAATGGGCTGCGAATAATGGGCCTTTGTAAGGCCAATCTAAATAAATAAGCTCACAAACTATGGATAAGGAAGAGACTGGGCCAGCAATGGTAATCCTAAAAAATCCTACATGCAGAAAGCTGGGGCCTAGGTAGTGCTTCCGACATCGAAAAAATAATTGGATGCTCGTCAGATCGCTACGTAGTGCCCCTATCCAAACCCTTTAGATAGCAGAGGTTGTTCACTGTCCAAGCCTTTCATTACACTTAAGTCTGGGGCCGTGCCTTGTCGGATCGCTATGTGGTGCCCCTATCCAAAACCCTTTAGATAGGAGAGGTTATTCACTGTCCAAGCCTTTTCATACACTTAGTCTAGGGCCCGTGCTCCATATTTTCCTTCCATAATCACACATTAACAAAAATGCTACGGACACAAACAGTTCATATAGAGATCTAGACACAGATGTCTTTGGATTTGTCCTATGTGTGTGGATCCCTTGTTTATTGTGTGGGACTCACGAGCATTAGACTTTTCCAAGTAAATCTGTGTTTGGATCTATGCATGGACGTTTATGTTCGGACTTCGGAACTTTGCCTGGACGTCTGTGGTCGTAGCGTTGCTCAATCCTTAATCTATTTATAGTAACAACCTTGTAGATATTAAACACAACCAAAATGCTAGGGGTACAATAAATTGGGACAACACCCAAAACGACGTCGTTTTAGGGTCGGTTGTTTTAAAAAAAAAGGTAATCGAAAAATTGAAATCGAGGGTTTTCCCCTTCTCCCCCAAATCAACTCCATACACAAAGAAGAGGAGAGGTTGAGAACTGGGTCACGACTCACGACGACGAGCCACGACCATCGCCGCCACTGCCGACCGCCACAATCTGCAGCTCCCCACCTTCGGCAACCATTGTCAAACAAATCACCCAAGTAGAGAGGGAGAGAGACCTTCGTGGTGGGGTAATGGCATTCGCCAACAGCTTTGGAGGTCGCCGGAGGTGGGGGTTGTGGAGTTCGGCGGCGGCGGTGTAGGCTTCGATATCTTTTCCAATTGCAATGCACTTGCAGACACCGAAGAAAAAATTTGGTGGTGGTGGTCACTAGAGGTGGAAAGCCGCAAATTGGGACGGTCGGCAGTGGTGGAGGTCAATGACGGTGGTCATGCCTTCCTTCTTTTCGCGTTGCGCGCGCTCTCTCTCTCTCCTCTGTGTGTGGAGTTGATTTGCGGGCAAGGGGAAAACCCTCGATTTCAATTTTTGGATCACCATTTTTTTTTTAGAACAACTGACCCCAAAACAATGTCGTTTTAGGGTGTTGTCCTAATTTGTTATACCCCTAGCATTTTCATAAACACATGTTATTAATTGGTGCCGTGCCTTTCTTGCAGTGTGGGCAGCACGTGCATGTGAAACCATTCATTTACTAATTAGGATAATTCATTGATTCAGACTCATAGATCTTTGTATCTTAGCAACTAGACGAATTTCTACCTGCTTTTACGGCAAAAAGAAGAGCTGAGGTCGATTGCCTACCAGAAGTCAATTTTAAATATTATCATCTGCTTTCCAATCCACTGATGCAGTGTTTTTTTACAATCGAGTGTCGAAGCTAACTTACGCAAATCTCTATTAATTCTGAGAAACTAATTCCACCATTCACTAGCAAGGGGCTATTTAAAGCCAGAGCGAAGTTTTGCCTTTAATAACAATTAGGATAATGATTTTGCCACTCCATTTTTTTTTATAATAACACTCTTAAAATTTGTCTTTTAGTACTTTTGTTGTGTTTTTTTTTTTTGTTGCTCTACGAGATAAATTTTGGAGTGTCATTATAAGAAAATGGAGTGCCAAAATTATTCTCCTAATAATTAATAGTGACTTGCTAAAGTTTTTGAACTTTTGAATTTTGGAGAAAGCTATGGTACCATAGAAGAGTTACCTGTCTTTTTATATGGTACGCATATTTTTGGGGTATGTTATGTATTTTTTGTGTTAGTTACTTGTCTTTTTTTTTGGTTAGATACTTGTACTTTGGAAGTATATTGCATTTATAGTTTTGGTTTATATTTTGAAATTTTTTTTGGTGATCGGCGCACACTCGAATAATTAACACACCCAATTAATACGAACTCACATGCAATATTTCAACACCTTCTCAAACGATTTTAACTATGTGAAAACCAATAACTAAAACATATTAATTGAACCACCCTACCCCGCCTCCTATTAAAATATACTCATTAAATTTCAAAATGAGGCTTATATAAATTTAAAATTTAAAATGAGCAAAAAATGTACATTTATCTCTTTGTTCGAACCAAAGCTAGAAACTTGTTTTAGACTTATAAGGGTTCAATTTTATCTCCATGAATGCAAATACCAACATTATTGGGGCAATATTTGGAAGTTCCAAAGTGGAACCCTAATGACAAGAACAGAGCCTCAAAGTTTATATCAAACCTTGATAGAAATAGATAAAGCCAACCAATTTGAAGTTAGAAATCGAAAAGAGAAAAAAAATCTCACAATGTTTATTATATTACAATGAATATTCACAACCTCTAAACTTCCACATACAGAGCCTATTACGGACACAAGATGTGACGACGGTCAGTAGAGGGATGCGAATCGCTACGGAATACTCGGACACTATTGAAATTTGAGGGTTACACAAAGATTAGGGAGTAAATATAAGAGAGGGAATGGTAGAAAAAGGTACAAATGATTGTGAAAATTCAAACGAAAAGAAAAAAATCGTGAAGAAGATTGTGGGATTTGGGGGAAGAGAGAGACGTGGGGCAGTCTAAAGAAGAAAAGAAGTGGACGTGATCTCTGCTATGTTTTGGAAATTAATCCTTCCTTAAGTTACTCTTGAAAACAAAATGGATGGATTAGATTTATAGAAACTCTAAACACTCTTTTAATGGTAGGATTAGAAATGAAAAGTAAAATAAAATCAGATGTCGTAAACTGAGCCGCTATATATAATATATAATCAAAATCAAAATCGGCTGCAAAGATCAAATAACTTAATACATGTATAAACATTATTGAACCAAATTAAACATAGGTTAATTGAATATACTTTTTGTTCATTTTCATTTTACATCAAAAGCAAATCATGTCCTCTAGTTTAATAAATTAACCCAAAATCAAGAATGCCTAAATCTTGCGTAGAATCAAGTGAGCACCATATTGCGGTTGAAGAGTGATAACGGTATATGGAGCATGCGTGTAAGATGGTGAAAGCTCGAAAGAGAAGTATTGTAAAATCATAGCCATGGCCATCTTCGCTTCTAGCATCGCAAAATTTTGTCCAATACATGCACGAGGCCCCCATCCAAATGGAAAGAATGAAACCATTTGGTTCTTTGTTGCCCTTAACAACTCTTCTGAAAACCTTTCCGGGTTGAACTCCTTTGCATCGTCTCCCCATATTTCGCGGTCATGATGAAGTAGGATTATTGGTATGCAAAGTAGCACTCCAGCAGGTAGACATAGTTTTCCTAACTTTGTCTCTTTGTGGGTAACTTGAGTTATTAGAACTGCCGGTGGGTATAATCGTAGAACTTCATTTAAAATCATAGTTACCTGAGAAAGAAAAGGTCGTGAGAACTGTGTGTTAGTGTGTGCGCGTGCAATGCCTTCCATGATCTAAAGGATAGCCAAAAATTTACAAATTATAAGGCCCTTCAATTTTTGTTTTGATCACAAAAGTTGAAATAAAAATTGTGAACAACCAGATATGTTGCTAAAAAAGAGTGATACTTAAATAATGCTTGTGGAATATTGTAATGTTTGATCATTTTCTTTGCATGCTTTGCTCTCACATCTGAATATCTAATTCTTTTATCGTTGGTGTATCTTTCATTTGATATATATGGATTTGTTATTTATCTTACTTGTGTGCAATAGGTCTTTTTCCAATTGTACTATTATGCAATAGGTCTTTTTCCAGTTGTACTATTAGATGCACATGGTGGGTTCTAATCTTTATTAGCACTAAAATTCTCATTCTTTCTCAAATAATTATGCTTTTGAAATCCTTTAATGTTCAATTTTTTAATTTTCTTTCTTGTTGTTGAATAGGTATTTGATTTATGAAAGGTAATTCATCTATTTAATTTCTTTGTAAAAATTAAAAAGGGCCTATCTTTCATATTCGCTTTAAGCCTCAATATTCAAGAGTTCAAGGCCAAGAATGTGTGTATATTAACGAAGTAGATACTTACTATTTTGAGGTGATTTAATCCTTCAAAATTTGGATTGTTCTTCCCAAATACTTGTAAAACTTCTTCTCTTGCACGTTGTTGCCAATATGAATGCTAACTCAATAAAACCATAGTCCACAGAAGCAAAACAGCGGTGGTCTCTTGCCCACCAAAGTAGAATAGCTTGCATTCCTCAATCACTTCATCAGTGCTCATCATCCCAACTTTATTGCTATTTTTCCCAATATCTTGAATTTCTCTAAGATTGGAGTCCAACAATATACCCAACAAATCTTCATTACTACCTTCCCCAGCTTTCATTGCCTTCAATCTGTTATCAATCATAGCCCTTAATGATGCTCTCACTTCTTTTTCAATTTCTTTCATCCTGTTGTTCCTCTTTGTAGGCATAAACCTAGGCACAAAGCATGGCATAACATGATGACTTTTTATCTCCCAATCTTTTTTCACATAACATCACTTATCTTCCTTACCCTCATGACTAGGGTTGCAAAGGAGCCGCGCGGAGAGCTTTGAAAATGTTTGAACTCAGCTAGTTCAAAACTCTTCTAGCTCGAGCCCAAATAATCGAGCTCAACCTTGGATTGTTATGTAAGGACCCGTATTTTCGTATAATTTTTCCGGAATAATATTGGGGAAATGTGAGGAAATGAAAATTTATTAAAGAAGGGCCAATGTGGAGCTAGATAAATGCAAAAGGGTGTCTTTAAAATACATTTGAAACACGAAGGGGGTAAGTGCAATGGGTGAGGTGTATATACATGTGGGTGTGTCAAAAAAATTCAAAACTCACTCATCTCTCTCCCCCCAAATAGGCCGGCTACTACTCCCTCCCTCTCCCTCAAAAAAATTCTTCATCTCCCTCCTCAATCTCAACCTCAAACCCAAATTCCTCCAAGATTCAACCAAAGATCCTTCATCTACGCGCATTTTGGAACCCGGGTTGCTTTGGAATCGCTCCGGGAGCTTCATTTTCGGTTGGGGTTGATTGAGGAAGCTAGGGTTTACTTGTTTGCTTGAATTGAAGCATAACTCCTTGAGGTAGGGAAGATTTCTCCTCCTCCTATCTTCATTTGGTTGAATTTGTGCACACATACTTGTATTTTTCTTGTTCTTCCTTGATTTTGAGAAAACCCACTTAATTTTTGGATTTGGGTTTATGATTTGTGATTTTCCTTGTTGATTCTTGTTAAATGTGGTGGATTTTCACTCCCTCTATGAGTTTATAGCTTGTTTGGATGCTCCTTGATGCAAATTTTCATTTTCCAAGAGCTTGGGTTGAAACTCCATGCCCAAAGGGCAAAAATCTGATTTTTCTGATACACTGTGTTGCTGCCCCGACCGCCCGGGTGGGAATGGGGGCGCCCGGGCGGAAATTTCAGCCACTACATGAAATCCTGAATGTGTTTCGGTCGACCCTTTGATGCCTGTTTGGTCCCCGATCGCTCATATCACCTTGGAATCGACCTTTGGCACTTAGATAATTCTCAAATACATGTCGTAAGCATTAGAATGAGTTCATGACACGAGAAATGATTGGACACAACGTAATACGATTGGTTGCACTTGTTTTTGAGTCGGTTTGATCCGTTTGGCGAAAATGGTGACGAGTGGGACAAAATGTGGAGTTTGTTCACGGTTAAATGAATGGGTTGTGTTCTAATATTCTTAATTGGAAATGTGAATGTGTTATATGTTGTTGTACTAGGACCACCATTCGGTGTGTCGCTTGGAAGGGTTCCACGAGGCCCAAAAGACTCGGACATGGGTTCCACGAGGCCCACAAGACTCGGAAGAGATTTGTGACTTCTTTAAGTTTTAAATTGCTAAATTGTTGAGAATTGGTGTCTATTGTGCGTTAATGAACAAACACGGACACTCGTGAGGCACGAGGACACTTGGACGCGTAAATGGTAAATAATTGGACACGGTGGACACATGTGATGTTGTGTGAGCCTTAAATGATCTTTTTAGTTATAGTCCCTCACTCTTGAACACCTCGGGGGTCTTGTGTGAGCTCGAGTCCCTTCTCATCACTTAATCCGTTCGTATTCATTCATCGGTGCATTATTCATTCCACATGAATATAGTATGAGTAGAGATTTTTCCTACTGGGCTAGTGAGCTCACCCTATCATTTTCAGGTACTCAGCATGGAGCATGACATGATTGCTTGGGATGCGTGCATGCATATTTTTTGAAAGCTTACATGGAGAAGTTAGAGCATCATCTTGAAACATCATTTTTGACAAAGATGATTTTGTAACTTCATATAAAAGTTTGTATCTTTTGACGTTTTCGAAAGCTGTAATAACTCTTCTATACTCTCTCTAATTATGTTTAAGACTTTGATTTGGGTACGTGTAAGTGCGACTTTGACTTGAACATTTGGGTTACATTTGACTTTCAATGGAAGAATTGTGAACGTTTGGATATTTCGACGTGGATATGTCTCATAGTTATGTTTATGAAATTGAGGGTGTGACAGTTTAGTATCGATGTTCAAACTCGGTTCGTTTATTAAATGAACATTTGTCAACAAGTCGAGTTTTATAAGCTAGTTGAGTTCCCAACTACAAGTCATGTTTTATTCATTTGATCCATTCATCTTCTAAGCCTCGATGAATGTGCATCATCATGAGGAAAAAAAAATATCAATGAAATAATTCAGCCTCATAGTTTCATCACACTCCACAAAAGAAAACAAATACTTCTTTTTTAGGAATTAATTGTTCTCCATTCCTCTCTGTTTGGTTGTAAAATTAATGTAAGGGGAATTTGCACGTAAACCCCCTATACTTTACTCAATTTGCAGAGACACCCCTTATAATCCATTTTTAGCCACTTATACCCTCGTACTTAGGACTAAAGTGCAACTATGGATGCCGTTAATGGAATAAATGAAAAGTCTAAAATGTCCATTGAATACCCAAATATTTAACACCATAACCACCAGAACGAAAATTAAGGGTCAACTGCTCGCTCGAGTACAACTTCAGCAAATTCATCTGCATCAATCCGCATTAGAGACAACCAAATGCTTATGTGATTGCTAGCATCACCCAACAAAATCGATTGAAACCCAAAAATTGATTGTATTTCAGATATTCAGATAGGGGAAAACACCACCCTTGAGAAATTTTAGATCTTCAACACCAGAATCTTTTGAAACCATACCTTCAACCCTCGAAATTGAAAAAGCTTCGCATCTTCATCAATTCTTCCCATTCCAGAGCAGTAAACGAGAGATAACAGATCAACTCCAATCTTCATCGATCTTATAAACGTGGTTGATTTGCAGATATGGATAGGGTTTAAAATAGGGAAGAGATATGACTAAGGTTTTTTTTTTTTTGGGGGGGTGGGTGGGGTGTTAGATAAGGGATTAATGAGAGGATGATGAGTATAGGGATCTCGATGCAAGGAATTGATCGCACGGAGGTGATCTAAACTCAGGGGTTCACGAAAACAGGGGTTCAAAAAAGGTTATGCGTGGAGGTTTCGACGTGTGGGTAGAACGATTAGGGTCGTGGGTTAGGATTTTGTTATGGGAAGATCAGTCGAGGATAGGTCAAAAAAGAGATATGGAGATTAGGGAGGACGGTCGGCACCATCCACCTGTGAAAGTGGCGTCGGACAGGTGGGATGGGCTAGGGTTTCATGGTCGCCAAAATTGCTAGTGAAATGGGGTCGGTGGTGGAGTGGCGTTGGGCTAAAGGGCAGTTGTTGTGGTGGGTTTCCAGGGAGAGAGAGAGAGAGAGAGTAGAAACTTCTGCCGTCCTCTTTTCCGTCAATGTTAACGGATATTTTAACAATTGCACTTTTGTCTGAAATACAAGGGGTGTATGTGGCCAAAAATGGAGTACAAGGGGTATCTCTGCAAATAAGCCAAAGTACAAGGGGTGTAAGTGCAAATTTTCCTTAATATAATGTTATTTGTTCAATTAAACATTTTTGTAAATGATCTATAATTGAGGCTAATAAAATGAAAGGATCAGATCATCAAAATAAGACAACATATATATACTGGTTAGAAGGGCCTTGTCTAGCAACTTTTACCTACCTCTAACCTGGAATGTACACTGAATCTACAGTTTGAATTGTATGCTCTGCTTGTTCGGTTTGAAGTTGAAATATTCGTCTTCCTTCTTCATAGTTGCTACCAAATGCAGTTCGAGATATCAGATCGCTCGACAAAGTTTGAAGAAAAGGCCACACATCTAATTCGCAATACCCTTGAGTGGAGACCATGTTTTCCCCATTTGTTTATCAGCTCGCTACAACTCGGATCAAATGCGGGCAACATATGCTATACTTGAACAACATCAAAGAACAAAAAATGAAAAACACAAGAAACTATCATCAGTATATTGCTATGCATATTTGATAAACAAGTAGATAAAAAAAATTAATGTCATTTTCCTTAAAGTTACTTTCGCCTTGTTCGTTTAGTAGTTTTAGTTTAGTTTAGTTTTGAAAATAGGAGTAATGATTGGAGAGAGATAGAGAGAGAAATATGAGTGAAATAGGGGTAATGATTACAAAACAAATCTAAAACTAAGCTAAAACTATGAAACGAACAAAGCTTTTAGAGTTTAGAAGGACAAAGGCATTCAACAAAATCAATGACATGTAAAACTGTAAAAGGGACGAAAAAGACTAATGGAATATGACATTAATGTGCTCCATATTTCGGGTGTTAAATAGACATTATGGGTAACAGTTTATAAGCAAATCCGGACAATTCAGATGTGGACTATCTCTTGTCTCTTCTCTAGTTCAAAACATGCATGGAATGAAGATGATCTGAATCCTTCTAAGAAACCGAAGACTAAACAAATATTTTCGGAGATGCAAAAATCAAAAAGTAAACAAACAAATCAGAGCGGAAGAAGTACTTACCGTAAGTAACGACTGAGTTATGAAGAGGTGGTACGGCACGAGGGAGGATGTCCTGAGAGAGGGAGGGTGATGGGACTCGATTCGGCTTGTTTCGTGATCTTGGAGCTGTCTTTCAAGTCTCCAAATAACAACCGGTACGAGTTTCCATTCAGTCCTTGCTTCCTTAGACACCTCTCCAGCTTCTTTGGTCTCAACCATGCCCAATTCAACACACTCCACCCCAACCATGTTACCACAGCTACAACCACACAAACTGCTGCAATTGCAAAGCTGTGCAACTCCATTGACGTGAGAGAGAGAGAGAGAGTGCAATTTGAATGAGAGAAACAGGAGAGTTGTCCAAAACGCTGGAGAAATGGGAATGCACTATCGCAATTGATAGAGACTGGTTGCTTAATCCACTAATAACAGATGGTGTGCGTCACAGCGTTACCTAACGCACTAGTTGCTTTATTTTCTAGTGCTTTTCTATTCCTTTTATTCCAACACACGGGAAAAGGGTAAACTTCATGGATAAAGATATCGGTACCGATTGAAAGGTACCGAAATGATACAAAACGGCATGCAGGGTCTATTTTCGGGTCCCGTACGAATAATTTGAATAATTTTATTTTATTTTGAATGAACAGCTTGGAGTTTTGGATTTATCACTTACGATATTTAATTGAGATGATTATTTGCAGGGACATTCGAAAAACTATTTTAAAATTTTTATTCTTAATAAAAAATTTGAAGTTTGGATTTATCACTTACGCATATTCACTTGAGTTGATTTTTTGAAGGAACATTCGAAAATTTATTTTAAAAATTATTGAACTGTATAGCGGGAATCGATCGATACGTGTGAATTTTGGGTAGCGCCAGTATAGCGAGGTGTAGTAGTATCGGATGAGTGAAAAACAGCTACATAGTGGCCAATACGTTACATAGCAGCCAATATTTGAATCCTTCACACAGATCGGCGTGCGGGGTCTATTTTGTAGTCCTACAAAAATTATTCAAACCGTTCATTAATTTTGAAGTAATTTCCGCACGTTTTGAAAAAATTCAACTTGGTTGTATAACTATATAAGCTTCATCTAACTATATAAGCTTCATCCATTGTTTCAATTTTTTTCATTCAAAATCTAGGATTCTGAATTTTGAATGAAATATTAAAACCTTACATGAACCATTTACAGTTATCCATTTGAGTTGAGTTTTACTCCAGTAGACACCCCAAAACTAGATGCACCACCATGATGGGAAAATTTTACTCCAGTATACACCCTAAAACTATATGCACCACCATGATGGGAAAAGTCAGCCCGATTTGTATCTGTTAGCGCCGGTGGCGGAGTCAGAATTTTAGACAGAGGGGGGGCCGACCTCAGGAAAGTATTTTCAAATAAAAATGTTTTCGGCGTATCATGTAGCTTGTGTAGTTCATTATTTTATTTTATATGACATTGTTTTATTATTTGGTCGACAATTACAACACCCATGTGTAATTATTTTCGTCTATGAAAGAAATTGAGAAAAATTTACATGACAATGTAGAATAATTTCAATTTTTAACTATATCAAATCAACATTATTTAGATTTTTAGATATGTTTTTTATACTAATTATCAAACAAATATTTATATTCCATAGACTATTACTAGTAAACTTTTAAAAAATTGGAGATGGGCCGGGCCCCCCGGGCCCTATACAACTTCAGTTAGTGCTGCATTCCACTCCGCAATCTTCATTCCAATTTGAAGATTTTTTGGAACAGTAAGGGCTTCCCCCGGTGTTCAAATTTGCGAATGGAAATGGGTTGGTTCACGGTGCAGAAATAATCCATGCATGGAAACCTGATTATTTCAAAATTAATCATGTTAAAAAATTGCCTAAATTTTCATGGGAAAAAAGTTTGTGTAAAAAAATTTCATGGTGCAGAAATAGTCCGGTTATTGGATCAAGTAATTATCTATTTATGATTTAAAATCGTGCGGGAGTTATAAAATGAAAGGATTGTATCAGCAGAACATGAAAACATACACCGGTCAGAAGGGCCTTAACAATTTTTTCCCACGGAAAAATTGTCCAAAAGGATTGTATCAGTATATCAAATGATTATTAGGAATCTATGTGTCCCTCGTTCTTATTTAGCCCCACTTGTAGAGGCTTTATAGTATTTACCACTTCACAATTAATTTTTGCACCTTTTTTTTTGTCATTTTTCTTCCTTTACTCAAGTAAAATGTATAGTAATATTTTTTGTAAACGGAACAATGTAAATTTAGGGGTTGTTCTCCAATGAATTTTATGAAGATTTGATAAAATCATACCCTTGATTTTATCCATTCTGCAAAAGATTTTATAAAATCTCCCTCCCATTTTTACATTAAAAAATGGGCAAAAATGGGAGATTTTATGGAATCTTTTGCAGAATAGATAAAATCAAGGGTATGATTTTATCAAATTTTCATAAAATCCATTGGAGAACAACCCCTTAACATAGATTTCTCTTAAACATCATAAAATCAACTAGATGACAGAGAGAGTGTGAACTTACCAGTTACCACCCTACTCTTATATAACTAATAGAATAAAGAAAACAAAAAAGAGCAAAGTACGGGCCGCTCCAATATTTGGACGCCATGTACGCCGAGCTCCACCCCAGATTTGAAAATGCACTGAAAACTCCAAAAAACACGGAAGCTTGTCCCGTCTCTCTCTCTCTCTCTCTCTCTCCCTCTCCTCAACTCCCCAAACCGTATAAAAGTGCCTAAATCCTACGTTACCCTATGAAAGTGCCTAAACCTAAACCCTAGGGTACCCTATGAAAGTGCCTAAACCATTAAAACTTTATATAGAAAAGTGCACCATAAACCTAAACCCCCAAAACGAATGATTGACCTTAATGGTAATTAAAAAGAATTTGGGTTCTCTGTACCAATTGATGAGTGACTCTGTTGAACTCTCGGTCGACGATGAGGGCGGCCTCCCTAGCGGGTTTCTGGTGAAGTTTCTCTTCTTCTTGTCTTCTCCCCATCTATTTCTTTCGACCCCTTGATCTTAGGCTGTGGTGGGTCTTCCGTTTCATCTTTGCCATGGTTGCTCGATCTCTCCTTCCAAGTGCATCTCCGGCCGTTTCTCTGTTGGAAGTTACAGTTTTCTCTTAACGGCATGGTTTTGTGCAGTGGAAGTGGTGATCATTGTGGTCTCCCGCTATGTACGTTTGCCGTTGGGTGCCGTGGTCTTTGCATAACGGCTTGTGGAGCTTTTGAGATAACTTTGGAATGGTTGTCGTTGGCTTCGCCATTTCGGGGGTGTACCAATGGTGGTACAGTGGGTCTGAGGTGGTGGTGTCCGTCGGGTTGTGTTGTTGGCTGTCAGGAACTTTGGTGGCGGTGGCGGAGGATGTTTTGCACTTGGCTTAGGATTAGGTTTAGGGTTTTCTAGGGGTTGGGCCTAGCCCACTTGTTTGGGCTAAGTTTTTTTGTGCTTTGTTGTATATGTGGGCATTCGTTGGCCATCGAGTGTAATTTTCATTGTTTTATCAGGGTTTTCAGGTCCATGGATGTACGGGCTTTGCTCATTGGGTGCTCCAACTTTTGGTTGGATCTTGTTTCTCGATGTAACCTTTTTCGAGCTTCTTTAATAAAACATTTGTTGCCGATAAAAAACAACGGTAATTAAAAAGAGTGCTTGACCTTAATGGTAATAAAAATATTTGTTTTCTTACCTTAATGATAATTTATCCAAGAAAAAAGAACCTATTTGGCCACCTCGTTTTCACATCTTGCATTGCATGGTTTTGCATTTTGAGTATTTGAAGGCCAATTGTAGAATAATTTCCGGTCAAAATGCATTGAAAAATCACACGTGGGGGAGTTTATTTGGAATATGATAATACTTTTACTCACAAACTATTTCTAGAATAAAAATCATACGCATATAATCGAAGAACTTTTTATAAATTTTATTGTAATCCGTATTCATAGGACTATGGGTTTGTTTAGCGGAAGTATATGAGAAATGGATATGAAAATAAGCCGGATATAGAAATTCGGATGGAAGGATATCCAATTTTAGTGTAATTTTTATTTTTTTTGATCGGCAAATAAATTTATTAAAACTCGACAAAGGGTACATCGAGGGTTAATGCCAAAACCAAACACAAGTGTAAGGAGAAGGCAAAAATTCCAGCGAAATGCTGAAAATAAAGAAGAAAAGGAGAAGAGAGGGAGAAAAAACACAAAAAACAACAGCACCCAACGGCCTCGCATCACCAAAGAGTATCACAAGAGTCTCAGCACCTCTCAGCACCTAATGGCAAACCTCCTTCAGCTCCAAAGACAGCCCAAAAAAGAAACATAAATAACAGCACCCAATGGCCTCGCATCACTAAAGAGTGTCACAAAAGTCTCAGCACCTCACAACATTCATAAGTAGCATGGCTCAAACGCAGCAACTCAAAAGTATTTCAACAGCAAATACAGTCAGCAAATTGAAAGTAACTTCAGCAAGCAGAAAACACATCGGCTGCAGAATTCTTCACCCAAAATGACATTATCATCCGGACATCCATGGATTTTCAATAACAAACTTCAAATCTTGACTTTCCTGATACCATCCAAGCATCTCTTGAAGTCCTCCACAGAGTAACCCTTCACATTATATTTCCCTTTTATCCATAAAGCCATTCTAGTCTTTGATAACTCTACAATTTCCTCCCACTCCCAAACTTTATTATTGAAAACAGAGTGATTTCTAGAAGTCCAAATGGTCCAGGTAACTACATAAAAGGTAGCTATCCAACACCATTTTTCCAGATTTTTGAAATCAAAACCATCCCAAAATTGAAAGAGACTCATTAAATTTGAAGGACAAACCCATACCATACCCCCACCAAGAGATAATTGTTGACCAAATCCTCCAAGAAATTTGACATTGAATTAAAAGATGTTCAGGGGACTCCAGCTCAGAGGTACAAAAAGGGCAATTAGCATTGTTGATATTCAAGACTCCTTTACCAACTAGCACTGTTTTGGCTGCTATGCAGTTTTGCACAGCCAACCAAACAAAGAATTCAACTTTGGGTGGGCAAATATTCTTCCAAATTGTGGATAACTCTTTGTTTTCAGTGAATCTCTGATCCTCCCATTTTGTGTATGCTGATTTTACAGAAAAGTTCAAGTCCTTACTCCATCTCCATTGTAGACAATCCTCGCTTGAATCCTCAATCTGCACTGAGCTCAATAATTGTTTAAGGATCTCCACCTGTTCCAATTCCCAATCATGAAGCCTTCGTCTAAATTGTAAATTCCATTGATCTTGTTCTTGAACATCTACCATGTCAGCCACCCAAGCATCTTATTGAGTGGAAGCTCTGAACAGTCTTGGGAATGTAGCTTCAAGAGATTCCACCCCCAGCCACTTATGTTTCCAGAATTTGATCTTTGCACCAGAGTTTAGCTTAAACTTGAAGCCTTGTATAATGCATTCACCCATATCCGCATAAGTATCACCCACAGCACACAAATCTTTCCAGATTCTAGAAGATTTACCTCTATCAGGGGTTTTAGGTAACCAAGTGTTGTCATCTAAAGCATATTTCCTTGAAACCACTTTGACCCACAATGCTTCCTTTTCTTTCTTAAATCTCCACCACCATTTTAGTGTAATTTTTTGCACCCGAATTTGTTTTGGCCCAGATAAGATAACACAGTCTATTTTCTCAACATGACATGCAAATGGTCCATCTTGTATGTGCAAATAATAAAGTACTACACGTCTACACCTCAATAATTTAGGAGTGGTTTCCCATTGTGCTAAAGGTCACAGAGAGGGCTCTCCTTCATTACATACATCAACTTTTGGCTTTTTTGGGAAACAATTGTCTAAAAGTCGGCTAAAAGTCGTTTGGCTAACAACGGAAAACCATAAAATAATTCACTTGACTTTTAGCACTTTTTTTGATTTTGTCCTTATTCAAAAAATTTCGTGTTTGTTAGTTTTGTATCTACTTTTTGTACATTATTGTTTCGTCTCGACGAGAATAATCAGAAAAGGGAAAAAAGAAATTTGTTAGATGGAATTTGGGGCGAAATAGTGAACCGGATATAGCCACATCATCAAAGCAAGACCAACAAGGACTTTGGCCCATTCCAAGGACAAAACTGGAAATTCACCATGGACGATGGATGAAAGTTTAATCCCTCAAACTCACTCGCTATTTATAGTTGAAGGAATTAAAGGGTATTCTTTTGGTTCACAAGGATGATTCAGACCAATAATCTGAAATGCCCGGAAGCAAAATATAGTTTCCAGAAAATTTGGTTGGATCGGATATCAATAGATATGTTAACAAGCTTAAAAGTGAATTTGAAAACAGTTAAAATGAATGGTAAGTATGATTATAAATATAAACCGGGTATTTTACGAGATACAACTGTAAATTGATCATGCAAACTGATATTTTACCGACATAGTTCTTTATGAGTTTCAAAGTTAAGTGTTTGGATCATCTTTGTGGATCCTAATAGCAAATAAACGAGAGTGCGAGGGTGTATGGAGAGTCTTAAGGGAGACTCTATCTCAAACATGGTGAATGATTAATCTTAGTACCATACAAGACATTGATAGAGTACATCGTTCATTTAATTTACTGGTCCAATTTTGTGATTTCAACTAACTAAGACATCAAAATAATTATTACAAAAAGTTTCGATTAGTTTCTAGGAATACCTTATTTCTTTAGCACTAAATAGCACTTTCTCCAATGCATATTTCTTCAGAATATAGGGCATAATATTTTTTAGAAATAAACTTAAAATAGAACGAACATACTAGGAGATGTAGAAATAAAAAGGAAAACAAACAAATTAGAACGAAAGAAGTATGTACCATAAGTCATAAGTAACCACGGAGTACTTATAAAAAGGTGGTGTGGCACGAGGGGGGATATACTCAGAGAGGGTGATGGAGCCAGATTCAGCTTGTTAATTTCGTGATATTGGACTTGACCCAAAATGATAATGTCTAAATTTTGTGGAGAATCAAGTGAGCACCATATTGTGGTTGAAGAGTGATGACAGTAGAGGGAGCATGCGTATAAGATGGTGAAAGCTCAATGGAGAAGCGTTGTAGAATCATAGCCATGGCCATCTTTGCTTCTAGCATCGCAAAGTTTTGTCCAATACATATGCGAGGCCCCCAACCAAATGGAAAGAATGAAACTACTTGATTCTTTGTTGCCTTTGACAATCCTTCTGAAAACCTCTGCGGATTAAATTCCTTTGCATCGTCACCCCAAATTTCGCGGTCATGATGTAGTAGGATTATTGGTAGAGAAAGTATCACTCCAGCAGGTACACACAGTCTTCCTAATTTTGTCTCTTCGTGGGTAACTCGAGTCATTCCAGATAGCGGCGGGTATAGTCGTAAAACCTCATTCAAAATTGCAGTTACCTGAGAAAAAGTGAGATTTTTAGTGTTGTGTGTGTGAGCATGCTGTGATGGCCTTGAAAGGAGTTGAAAAAGTTTATTAATTTTAAGGCCCGTTCCTTTTTGGTACATACTATACAACTTGAAATAAAATTGTAAATAGTCACTAGGCCCAACAAGAGTAATATTTAAGTGATGCGTTTGGAATGTTGTCATCTTCGATGTATATTTTTTCGGAGATATTTAAGTGACCCTTTATAAAACTCTCATGTTCTCTTATTCTTTTCAAAGCAGTGATATTTAATTGATGCTTCCGAAAATGTGTGATGTTCGTGATTACTTTATTTTCTTGTTGGCTTTAGTTTTAGCTACTACAGATGGGGCTGCATCAGGGACCGAAACGACAGGGCAACAGAACTATAATACGTACTTATTTTAGCAAAGGTGATCCATCTATTTTATCCGTAAAAATTCACAAGGGCGCCCTATCTTTTATTTTTTCTTCAGCTCCCCTAAAAAGTTAAGTCCGGCCTTGTGTGCTTGTGTGTGTGTCGATGAAAGAAAATACTTACAATTTTAAGGTGATTTAGTCCATCAAAGTTTGGCTTCTTATTCCCGAATACTTGCAAAACCTCTTCCCTTGCACGTTGTTGCCAGTATGGATGCTTACTCAATAAAATCATAGTCCACACAAGCAAAACAACGGTGGTCTCCTGCCCAGCAAAGTAGAATAGCTTGCATTCCTCAATCACTTCATCAATACTCATCATTCCAACTTTCTTGTTATTTTTGTCAATGTCCTGAATTTCTTTGAGATTGGATTCCAACATTTTACCCAATAAATCTTCATTACTAGCTTCCCCGGCCTTCATTGCATTCAATCTTTTTTCAATCATAGCCCTTAATGATGCTTTTACTTCCTTTTCAATCTCTTTCATCCTATTGTTCCTCTTTGTTGGCATAAACCTACACACGAAACAAAAACCATGTCACAACGTAATGTCTTTTTCTCCGGCATCTCTATATTTTTTTGAGGATAACATCGCTTTTCTTCTTCACCATTATAACAATAAGGAAAAGGGAACTAAACCAACATATTTCAACTCACCAAAACTGAAAAATACATAGAATTTGAGATAATTGATTTTGGACTAGGCCTTGTGGTTGGCTAGATCGATCGATCCATTAATCTCTTAAGCCTCGATTTACGTGCATTCAAATTATAAAAAAGAAACCATAATGATGCAATAATTGCATGCTCGTGGTTATATCTCACTCTGTAAAAGAAAAAAAAAATTTGTTTTTGAGGATTATTTTTGTTCTTTCTTCCCCATTTTCGAAAATAATGAAGTCATGTCCAGTTCTTGGATCAAGCAATTATTTATGTATGTAGAAGATTTAAAATCGAGACTAATAGGATGAACGGATCATATCAGCAGAATGGAACAGAATACACCGGTTAGAAGTGTCCATCCTTCAACTTTTACTTACCTCCAGCCTGGAATGTACACTGAAGTTAAAGCCTGCATTGTATACCGAGCTTGTTCAGCTTGAAGTTGGAATATTCTCCTTCCTTCTTCATAGTTACTACCAAATGCAGTTCGAGATATCACATCGCTCGTCATTGTTTGAAGAAAAGGCCACACATCTACTTCGCAAAACCCTTGTGTGCAGACCATGTTTTCCCATTTGCTTATCATCTCACTACAACTTGTATCAAATGCAGGCAGCATATGCTACATACGAAAAACATTAAAAGACATAAAAAAAAACAAGAAACTATAAGCAACAATGTTTTCTTCTTAGCAAAGAAGAATATATAGATAAAAGAGAAGGATTACAAAGGAGGTAAATAAATAGATCAAAGTAGAAAGTCATTTGCCTTGAAGTTAATTTTAGTAGCACAGAGACAATCAACGAAATAAATGATACATAAAAGGGGGAAAGTGATTAATATTACAATATGGACTTAATATGTTCCATGAGACCTAACATGAGCCAATTTTGTCAGGAAATGTGAAATTGTGAATTTAATTATTCCTTAAACATGACACCAGGCCTCATTTGGCCCAGAAACTTATTTTTTGATTTATTCGTTGTTTTTATTCAAAAAAAATTTGCATTTATTAGTTTTGCGTCAATTTTTTTGTGGTTTATTGGTTCCTCTCGACGAGATGAATCTAACAAGTATGAAATTATAGTGAAAATTATTATTTTTTTGAATAAAGCCAAAATTAAACCAATAAACCACGTATTTTTGGCTTTATTAAAAAAAAATTTAGTTTTGACCATAATTTTATACTCTTTAGATTTGTCTCGTCGAGAGGAACCAATAAACCACAAAAATTTGACGCAAAACTAACCTTTGCGAAATTTTTTTGAATAAAGACAACAAATAAACCAAAAAACAGGTTTATGTTTATTTGCCAAATGAGGCCAAATTAGTTGTCCAGATCAACTTATTCACACTGTTTATTTATTTATTTTGGGATTTTCTACAAGGCCTCGGGGTATCCTAGTAACTTTTTATTTTAAATTAAAAAAGGCCACCAGGCTAGCCCAACATCCTTAGAGCAACCACAACAGAGTGAACAAATACCTCACCAAGCCATTTTACCAAGGCAAATCCCAAAAAAAAAAAGCCATCCAAGAGACTCAATAAACAGGTCGGTAAATTAACTTTGTGAACAGTGTCTCCCCAAATTCCCCTCCATTTGATGAGTCACTGTTCACTATCCTATTAATTTTTAATTCTCTCTCTCTCTCTCACTCTCTTTGTTGACTTGACTGACTAGGGAGCACCACCAACCCCATTAAACAATGCTCCACCAAACCCATTACTCATTATTTAATTAAAATAAGGAGGGTAATAAAGAAGAATTATTGGAGTTTTAAAAGAAACGTTGGTTGGTAAAATAAAAAATGTTCACTGTTCGCAGTACTATTTGTAGAAAAAAATTTACTGAGTCTGTTGAAGATGGCCTTAATGAACCAACATTTTTTTTGTTGAAATTGTACTTAGTGGTGGGCCTTACATAATTGTGAGGGTATTAAAGGCGTTGGGGCGGCTAGGTGGTCTTACCCCCACAACACTCAATAATTTACCCAAAGGTCTTACCCCCACAACACTCAATAATTTACCCTTTTGGCAGTGCTTTTAACGCCATGACTTAGGTTCCACGCAAATTCCTCTTCATACTAGGGGTGAAAATAAAAAGCAAAGAACCGGACCGAACCGAGTTTTTTTTCCGGTTTTTTTCTTTGGCCGGTTCGGTTCGGTTCCTAAGAATTTGAAATTTTAAAATCCGGTTCGGTTCTCGGTTCGGGGGATTTTTAACGTGAACCGAACCGATATACATATATACCTTAAAAAATGTAAGATCTAGTGGTCGAACTCATGACCTCATGCAAAGAGCACCAAGGCCTTTACTGCTCGGCTATCCGACTACTAGCGTATTACTCGGATAATTATTATAGTTATTACATACAACTGAGTCATTATAAATATATATACCCACTTAACATTCTCCAGTCTCAGAACTTTCAAACCCTAAATCTCTAATCTTCTCGCCTCTCTCTCTAGAAACGACTTGGGTACAATCAAACCCTAGATCTATCTAATCCTCTCGTCTCTCTCTCTAGTCTCAACATCTCCTGCTCTCTCCTCTCCTCTCCACCGCCATCATCGTTCGTTTCCATTCGAAGCAGACGATTTTGGAAGGCTCGATCGAAGAACTAGCGAACAACCAGCAACTCGATCGAAGAACTAGCGTAACGTTTTCTTCACTTGTAGTGTTTTTTTCCGATCTGCAAGGATTAAGTTTGAAGACTTGCGAACAAGGATTATGTAATGTTTTTCTTCACATAGTTGCAGTTTTTTATTCGATTGATGCGGGATCTTATTGCTCTTCATCTGTGTTCGAGAAACAAGTGGGTTATGTACTATGAATCTCGTCCGGATCTTGTTGTTCTTCATATATGCGTATTATTCTCTCTTTCTTTTGATCTTGATCTTGATCTGTTTGTCTGTGTGTGTGAATCTGAGCAAAGATTTCTCTCTCTCGTCTCCTGAACCGAACCGACTTCGAAACCGGACCGAACCGGGAACAGAACCGATCTATAAAAATCGGTTTCGGTTCCATACCTTCCCCGAACCGATTTTGCTCGGTTCACTCGAAAACGTCCCTGAACCGGACCGAACCGAACCGGTTTCACCCCTACTTCATACTTTAGGTGTTAAAAATTGACACAATTGAAACATGAGGGAATTCTAGTCAAAGATAGGGGTGCAAACGAGCTGAGGCGAGTCAAGCTGAGCCGAGCCGAGCCGAGCTATATAGAGCTCGAGGTCGGCTCCTTCGTAAACGAACTAAGTCCTAAACGAGCCGAGCCCTTAATTTATAAATATTTTTTCTAGACGATAGGATGTTATTTAGTTTGTTAGTATATGTTAGATTACCACGAGGGCCAATCTCCAGGCCATAGGAGTCAACACTATACTTCATGCTCTAAAATAGCGCTACCCAACCATTGAACCAAACCTCAAGATTAATTGGCAAATTAATAATAATATGCAAAAAAGGAAGAAATGAAAGTAACCTTCAACTTCTCCACGTGGAAAGCGGGGTTAACAATTTTTCTGTGTTTAGCCCATTTTTCACCCTCATAGCTTGCTAATCCGGTAGCTAGCAAGTTGGCCAAGGGATTAGCTCTGAGCTTTCTGAAGTTGAAATTATTTGACAGAATCTCCTTTACGAGTTCAGGTTCCATAATAGTCACTCTTGGATTTGGTCCAAGCCACGTAAACGAATTCTCTCCTGCATCAAAATCAAATACCCACATACATCGAAAAAATATCAAAATGTAAACACTCAATGTGTAATTGTCAAGGGTGAAGGAAGCAAGAGATGAGCAAGGGCATGTGTATCACAAAGGAGTAGCGGAATCAGGATTTGGCTAAGGGTGGAAGTCAGAGATGAGCAAGGGCATGTGTACCACAAAAACAGTAGCGGAGTCAGGATTTGACCAAGGGTGGAAGTAAAAGATGAGTAAGGGCATGTGTGCTCAAAGCAGTAGCAGAGTCGGGATTTGATTATGGGGTGACACTTTTCGATGGAAATCCACTAATATTGTTAATGTTGTTCGTAAAATAATGAAGGAAAAATGTACAGGCTTTGTCTTTAGCTCTTTTCTTTTATTAAAAAGAACAAAGGCTAGGTTCAACTACCTCGTGGTTCTTGTGATATTCCTTATATGGTCGATTCGAGCGATTTGTTTTTGCAATTGACTTCCATTATTGCTTGTTGTTTGGAACAGGGTGACATGTGGCACACCCACCCCGACTATACCTCCGCCCCTACCAAATGGTTGAAGCTCTGCAATTTGTCCCCCATCAATTTTCAGACCCCAATCCCAAATTTTTTGTACGCTCCGCAAAACGAAAACTTGAACATAACACAAAATTTTGAAGAAAAATTCAATATTTTTTTTAACAAGTTACTAGATATCAACGTGTACTTTTAATTTATGAATAATTTGTCAAAATTTTCTTTTAAAAGACTTGTATTATTTTTAGTCCTCGTTTTACGGACCGAACAAATTTTTTTGAACGGAGTACCTTCAAAATGTATGGTTTAGATTTGAATTGTCTCGTCTAACCCAAAACTTAGACACGACAGAATCCGACACAAGTTAGAACAGAGGAAGTACATACCGTAAGTATTGACGGAGTGATGGACGAAGGGCATGACGCGAGGAATGATATCTTGAGAGAAGGAGATGGGACTTGATTTGGCTATTTTCGTCATATTGGAGCTGTCTTTCACGTCTCCAAACAACAACCTGTACGAGCTTCCACTCAGCCCTTGTTTCCTGAGACACCTCTCCAGCTTCTTTGGTCTAAACCATACCCAATTCAACACACTCCACACAAACCATATCACCACAACTGAAACTACACAAGCTGCTGCAATTACAGAGCTTTGCAACTCCATTGAATTGAGGAGAGAGACAGAGGGGGGGAGAGGGAGAGATTGCTAGCGAGTTATTTCTATTATATATCTTTCAATTTATACTCCATCCGGCGCGAATCTCTTATTTGTGCATTCATGCCATTTTTCAATTGTCTATATCTTTCGATCTATCCGTTTTCGGTTGAGGTCTTAAACCCGGTTTTTGTACTAGCAAACTCTGACTCAGCTGAGAGAGAGAGAGAGAGAGAGAGAGAGATGTGATGGGTCTGAAAAGGAGAGAGAGAGATAGCGCTAAAAACTTGATTTTACACATAAAGCTTTATGTGACCCACTTTGGAGTCCAACACAAATAATTCAAGCCGTCCAATGATGTAAAAATATAATTTTGAGTGGCGTAAAAAAAAAAATTGAACATTGATAATTGTAAGTGCTTGATCTAATTATCTAACTTTTCATTCAAAATTCAAGATCTTAAATTTTATGAAAATTTAGAAGATTGAATAAAGCACTTATCATTATCTGTTAGAGTTGAATTTTTCCAATGTCAATTGAAACAATATTTTAAATTAATGAACGACTTGGATCATTTGTGTGGAACCCTTAAATGGGTCCCAAAAAGCTTCTATGCACAATCTTCTTTCGGAGAAAATTTTGGGTGCAAATAGGGTATAGTCCACGTGGTACCCTTGCACTATATTCGGAACGTCCAATCAATGCAATCGACGACTGAGATCCGAGCACTCTCTCTCTTCCCTTCAGCACACACTCTCTCTCCTTAATCCAAGATCCGAGCACACTCTTTATCCTCCCTTCAGCACACTCTCTCCCCCTAATCCAAGCCCTCGATTGCATTAATTGGACGGTCCGAATGTGGTGCAAGGGTACCACGTGGTACCCTATTTGCACCGAAAATTTTATCCTAGTTTTGGTTCTTTATATTCTATCCCTCTCCTACTTTTCAAACCCATCACATCTTTTTGACCATGAGAGTTTCTCTCTCTCTCTCTCTGAGCCCAATCAGAGTTTGCTAGTACAAAAACCGGGACCAAGACCTCAACCGAACACGGTCAATTTTTTTTTTTTATAATTTTGAAAACTTTGTTTTATAGAACTTTTCAAGAACTATCAAACGAGATTCATATTGCATATACATACCATTGTAGATTTGAAAATATAAATAATTTTTTGAGGTGTCGTGAATAGTAAATGTTTACAAGAAATTCAGGACGGAGGGAGCAATAGTTTTTCATGATTTCATGATTTTGCGAACTTTAATTTGAGATCCATATTGAAAGATATTAGAAATAAAAAATGACACAGATTTCAAAATTGAATCAACAAAAGCGGACGGAATGAGTACTATTATACTTAAAATAGTATTTCTTTCGTCTCGAAATATTTATCTGGTTTGCAAAATGAGAACTAGTAAAACAAAACAAAATTTTCAAGAAAACTTCAAAAAAATATCTATAGTTTACGCGTCACGCATTGCGCATTTGTGCTGCTTGCGTCAACGACCCGGCATATTTTCTTGTGCTTTCCCATTTTTTGAACCACATGCAGGGGGGTCCAGTGGAACGAGTGAAGCTGATAAATTACGTAGTGTATTTGAATTCTCCAGGAAAAATTATTGTGCGTCACATGGACGATTATCGATATTCAATTAAGTTTATTTTTTTGAAGAAATTCATATAAAAATCTTTCAAGAAAATTTTACGGTTCCGATCATCTTATTGAAACCAGAGATGGACCCACAAGATGTAATTTTGATTAGCTTGTCATGTCAACATTAGTGTATAAATGTGTATTAGGTATTAACCATTAAAAATGACCAGAGAGTGTTTTTTATATATGAATGATCACAATCAAGTAACGTGAGTACATATCTCCTCTGGCCCAAAATCATGACCAGATCGAGAGAAGCCAATCCTATTGGTTAATAAATTAGGACCCAACTATGAAGTTGACTGCAGAAAAGTTCATGCAATTAAAATCTCGACCGTTCATCTCGATAATTAATAGTTCAGATTTGCTATAGTATCTTACTAGTAACAATAGTAGCTTACAGATATATTGACAACTCTGTATCATTAAAAATGCTTTCAGATGATTGAGATCATTTGAACTGCCCTCTGGAATTCAATTAGGGACCGGACACAAGCCATAATTGTGCGGACCCGGGAGCTGGTGTGCAGCCCTGATGTGCGCATTCAAGCCGTCCATCTCGGCCATCAATGGCGTAGATATGTTTCTTAGTTTTTACCGGTAAGCGTATTTCTACGAATCTAAACCACCGAATGCGAAGATGGACGGCTCGGATGCCGAACACCAGGGCCGCAGACCAGGGTCTCTGATTCCTATTTGTGCATTATCCGCACATAACTACTCACGGCAAATATTGCACATATCTATTATGGCTTGACACTTTTTGTTTAATCAACACTCCAACAGTAATCACTATTTTATCTATCCTTATTAAAATAATATTTTCTCTTCTATTGAAATACTCCCTCAATCCTTTTTAAATGTGGCTGCAACACCTTTCACATCAACTTTATCTTCACTTTACACTTTCCACGTCAACTTTATCCTCCACTTTACTCATTAACTATTACCCACTAACTTTTCAAAAAGATAAAATGATATTTGTACAAACTTTTACCTTTTACTTTTCAAAATACACACTTATTAAGGAGACAATCCAAAATGGAAAACTACACACTATAAAAGGGACGGAGAAAGTAGTTTTCTTCTTTTAAAAGTTGAGAGGGGAGAGGAACAAAAAATTTAAAATGTTTAAGTGGTGAATAGTACCTCAACAAGAAACGAGAGAAATAGGCTGTAGCTTGAGGTAATTTGTTGACGGTAAAATACAGAAAATGGCCTACTTGTTGAGTCTCTAGAGATGCCCTAATGATTCTACATAATTCTTCTGTGGAAAGTAGAAAAAGGGTATGAGAAGACTGTCGGGAAGTAAGAAAGAAAAGTACCAAAATTTTAAACAATTTTATGCTTTTAAATTGTAAAGTTAGGAAGAAAATTGTGGAATTTTTGGAAAGTAAGGGAAAGAGGGAAAGAAAGAGGGTTAAGGAGGAAAATGCGGAGGAAAATGCGGAGGAAAATGTATATTTTCCATAACTTGGTTTTCACATGTTCCACTAAGTTAGCTTTTTAGTTTTTTGTCTTTTTCAGTTGATGTATGCGAGAGTATTACATGTTTTATAAAGCGTAAATAGTCAATATTCCAATAATCTACTTAATGGAATGAGGCTATTTTCCTCTTACTTTCTTTCTAAACGAAACAAGTGAAATGAAATTTTTATTGGAAAATGCTAAAATAGGCCCAGTGGGGGCTTATGTTAAGATTTAAAAAGTGTGTTGAAATATATGAAAAATATATAAAAATAAGTGTAAATATATTGAAAAGTGTAAAAAGTTAACTGTAGTAATGCGTGTTTTTTTTTTTTGGTACTTAGTGGGCTCACGATAGCAAGACCCATTTTTATAATTTTATTTTCCTTTCCTCTTACTTTCCAAACAAACCATATTTTTCTTATTTTTCTTTATTTTTCTAACAAAATAGGAGGTATCCCCACAGGAAAATGAGATGAGACTAATCTTTGGCTAGTAGTAGTAGGGAACCAAATACCCACGAAAAGCAGTTAGAAGTAGCTAGGATGGGCCATTTTTGTTCCACCACCGACCCCATA